>JACXGJ010000159.1:0-166485 GCA_016801105.1 Esox niger
ACGCAAAGACAGGGGGGAACAGAGGACACATATATACTGGAATGGTAACGACTGGATGAGAATCATGTGCGCTAAACAGGACAACAGGTGCGATGGATTGATGATGGGCGGTGGTGTTTAGAAGGCCGGTGACATCGAGCGCCGAGGCCCGCCTCCTGCAGGGGGAGGATGAGCTGCAGATGGCGTAGTTGTCACACTAGTAGATGATGGAAATTCATGTTTGAAATGATAGTTTTCTACAAAATTAATCAGAGTGACTAACATCTTCCCAATTGAAACCTTCTTGACGGCCCATCTATCAGTTCGCATTGATTTGTATTCTCCTTAAACTCCATTTAGACACAGTACTATCCTTCATACCCTAAACCACCCTGGACTAACTAGTATTATACCAGTCTCATTCAGTAAGGGAAGACATGGAGGAGACAAGTCATGTAATTGCGTAAAGGTCATGATAAACTTGAATGTGATGCTTCACCAGCAGTAGCTGCACAACGCCAAGCGATGTTTAAGGTTTCGATTATGATGCGTTTGAGGCAACTTTGTTCGTACAATTACTCGAACTGTTTAAACGCTTTTTTCTTCATTACCACTGACTTCTGGACAAGGACTCTCAACCTCTTTGTCTCCTCCCTGACCTCTGAACCCTCAGCTGCGGCATCTGGGGAACGACGAGGTGCACATAGTGTGGTCGGAGCACTCTCGGGACTACAGGAGAGGCATCATCCCCACTGAGTTCGGAGACGTCCTCATCATCATCTACCCCATGAAGAACCACATGTACAACATCCAGATCCTGAAGAAGCAGGAGGTGGGTGGCAGCGTTCTAGACCTCTTCACAGCATGTGTGTCCTGATAAATGACAAAGGACAATAACACGGTTATACCTGCGCCGGCGTTGTATTTTAATATATAAATCAAATAAAGACAATGTCTCGCGGCACTCTTGCTTCCTGCTCAGTAATGTCCGGACTAATCGGATCAGCAGGATTCTTAGAATTAAATTGCGGTATGGATGGGGTTGGAAGACGAGTATATCCCTTCCCAGAGTCTAGGGAAATGTGGAAAGATGGCCAGATAAGCACAGAAAAACCAGGTCTGGCTTTTATGAAAGTCAATTTCTGCCCTGAAACGACATCATCCATAAAGCGTTTCTATGTTGTTTTAGAAAGTAGACAAGCTGTGCATTGAACATTACATTCCCAGGGATCTGATAGAAGGCGTCCGCACGCTGGTATCTGTTCATGCACGTTCCTTATATTGGTCTGGCTTCATCAAAGGAAACTCTTTCTGTCTGTCTGTCTGCCTGTCTGCCTGTCTGTCCCCCCCCCACACTCCACCCCCCGCCAGGTGCCGTTTTTCGGGCCCCTGTTTGACGGCGCCATTGTGGATGAGAAGATCCTTCCCATCATGGTCCGGGCCACCGCCCTCAATGCCAGCAGGGCTCTCAAATCCCTCATCCCCCTCTACCAGAACTTGTATCCTTCTCCACGCCGCTCTGGGTTCTCCGGGCCCGTCCAGCGTCCGGCCTGGAGCGGGCCGATAACGACACAACCCGCCTCTCTGGCCGATACGTTACGCCTCTCTCGGCTCCTCCCCTCCAGCCGCGGCTGTCGCGCTGTCTCGCCCCGTCGGGCTGGTACTTCCACGCCAGCCCAGGACATCGCTCTAGAGCGTACAGTCGGGTTAGGGTCTGCGCGTGTACTGCTGTCACTCCCAATCAGAAGTCCTCACAAGTATAGTAACCCGTGGCGGAACGCGGGATAAGTGAGGTCTTGTGGAGACGGTCATTTAGGAGCAGACTAGCTCCTGTGGCGTTGACTGGCCCGTCCTCCAGTACCCCGTCCTCCAGTACCCCGTCCTCCAGTACCCCGTCCTCCAGTACCCCGTCCTCCAGTCCCCCGTCCTCCAGTACCCCGTCTAAGGAGTGCGGCGGACAGCTCCTCACTGCCCGAGGCCCGGGAGGCGTAATCTCTCTCCGCTCGATAATTATTGATGTCTAATCCCTTCCTAGGCTGCGTCTCTCACCGTGTACCACATCACATTCTGCTCAGCTCAAAAGAGGCGACAGCGGTTTCCACCTGCGGGCGGCGGGAGCCTCCCCGAGCTTCGCCTATCGTCACCTAACATGATTCACAGGGATTCGCCTCAGAAATACTTCAGTTGCGATTTCTCTCACCTCGTCCGATTCTCCTCACTTTGACCAGGTACTCTGAGTATAAAAGCCATGCAAATCCTTTATAAAAGCCATGCAAATCCTTTTAAATATGAAACATAAAGATGTCTGCTTTAAATAGCCTTGTTTGAGAACGAGGTCTTCCTTAATATAGTGCATTAATGCAAATTGTAGGGAAATGTAATACTGTTAATTTCAGTTTTAGGAACCAACTTCATTTTGAATTTTTGACCACTCACTCACATGCTTAAATATTCTCTCTACACTCCATCCTTCTCAGGCTCTTCTCTTTACAATAAAAGATAATACTGCGGGAAAACAAAGCAAAAAAATGTGGTGGGGGGTGAAAAGCCACTCTCCTCTGCCATGTCCTCGGAGCGAAGGAGATTGTTTGGCTCAGCTTGAGACTTTGCTCACAGCCATCTCTCGTGTGTGTGTGTGTGTGTGTGTGTGTGTGTGTGTGTGTGTGGGCTCGATACTGGACTGGGCTATTGATTGGCGTGAGTTGCACCGATCAATGGGCCTGACAGCCAGAATTACAGTAATCTGTCATTATCGACGGATGTCGTTCCAGACTGCATCTCTCTATCTGCCTCCATCTCCACCCCCCTCTCTCTCTGTTTGTCTTACTTTTCCTCTTTTCTTTTACTTTGGTTTTTCACTCTTGACTGAATGTGTGTTAAGAGAGGGAGATGGAGATCATGTCTTTCAGCAGGCAACCGATTCAAGTCTTTTAAGGTGTGTGTGTGTATGGTGTTAACTGTTCCCTAAATGCCTTCCTCTGAGGGGCTTTTAAGGGACGCTGATGCGGAAGGTTGAGCAGTCCCAGAGGAGCTGCAACACCCAGACAGTGAGCAGTACTTCACATGTAGTTTCCAGAATCACAGTTGTAGATGTGTTTTTGGCTGTCTGCTCATTCCTCAGTACAACATGTAAGTTGCTCTGCAATATTACATGTATACACACACACACACACACACACACACACAGATGGTGACCATGGAATGTGAACAAACAAGGATATTGATTAAGATAATTGTGATTGTTAGTGAAATCGAAAAGGAGGAAACAATTTCCCGGCTTCCTCTAAAGACGATGGGTTATTTATTGGGTTCTGTTATGTTCTGGAATTACCATTGTTGTGGTTCCCTAACTGAAAAGGTAACATGACTGGTGTGAATCTGTTCAGTGTAACAAGCTGCATAAACTGTTGAATAGCGGATCCAGAATTCCATTTTGAATACCAACGTATTCGGTTCAGTTGATCTCAGCGAGGGGACTTACTCCAGGTGGTTGTAGTCTAGAGAGAATTGTGAAAATCGGCAAACTGGAGTGATGTAGGTCAGTTCCCCCCCCACAATCCCCCTGGAGCGCTGCAGCGCCAAACCCAAGAGTGGCTAAGTGATCCTGATCACAAAGGAGAGGAACGCCGGGGTCTCTCTCTCCTTCCAGAGGCTGCCTGCCGACCGCGTTGCTTTTGTGAAGCCCCATCAAAGGTGCCTTTTCTTCTCCCATTCTTCTCCTTCGTCCCGTGCTCACCTCTCCTGAATGGAGAAGCGCCAGGGGATGAGCTTGCTTTGTCTGCGCGGCGTTTTAAGACGTAGCGAACGCTCCCACTCTGTCGCCCTCTCCCCGTCCGCCCATGTCGCTCTCCTCGCTGACTTCCCCACGCGCCCGTCGTCCCCTCTGCCTCCTCCGCGCTAAGATCCGGTTCATCCTCTTGGCCCCGGGGCTCGTCCATCTGCCTCCTCCGCTCGCTGATCCCTCATTCGCTGTGACTGTGAAATCGGTGCCTGTAAGGGAAGAGGGCCCCCTTTTCCTGACTGCCGGTCTGGATGTCTGGCAGGCCCTGGGTGGGAGATAGCTGGTACGGTACCTGGCGTCGGGCTCCAGGACCGCGGCACATCACGGAGCTGCCGGTGGGAGGATATTTTGGCTGGGGAGGGGGATGGAGGACGGGGGAGAAGGGGAAGAGAGGCAGGGTGGTCCAGGATAGCTCATAAGCAGTCCAGGTGTTTCTCCTATCTCAGATATCAGGCTTTGGTTGGTACAGCACTAAGAGTTATCCAAGGGGCATGTAAACAGCCGTTCAGAAAGCTACTTCGCAAAGCCTCTGTGTGTGCTTACTCGCCCACCAGCCAGTTCTGGGATCTGTTCTGCCGCATTCACACGCACCTCGCCGGTGTCGGCCCTCCCAACCTCCCTATTGAACGCAAGCAGCAACGCTGGCCGGGAAGCTTTTCGGCAGCCTAATCAGCGCGGCCAACTGCTTGATCGCGCCGTTTAGTTAGCGTTAGAATGGATGGGATTACATCTCATGGGATTACAGCTAGGTTGACCTCTCTGAACTTAGGGCTCTGACGGCAAAACTCACCCCCCCACTCCACCCCCACCCTCCGTCTACAGCTGGTAGACCGTGTGGTCCGTGCCCGGGCCCCCCACCCCCCCCCCCCACTGACTGCATTCAACAGCTCAGCCTCTGCTTTAACCCACCCTGTATCCTTCTCTCTCTCTGTCTCTCAATTATTCCCTCTCCCTAACACCCGCAAATGGCTCCCCCTATTTTGCCAGTGTGCTCTGTCTGGCTGGGGGCTGGTGATGAGGGTCTGTGTGTGTGGGGGGGTCAGGTGGGTGGGGGACTCTCAAGCTGTTTGGAAGACAGAGGGAAATAGAGCCATGTGAGTCGCTGCCGTCTCCCATCTGTCAGCGTCGGTTCCCAGAGCCAGATACTGTGTTGGTTTGTGCAGGAGTACAAGGGGGAGAGAGTCGCTAAGCGGCTTCCCTATTGGCCCGGTCGCTCCTGTCGTGTGTCTGTGTGTGTTGGTGTGAAAACGGCAGTAAGGACACTCACACACTGGCTTCTGATTGGCAGCAATCACTGCCCTGCTGCTGGGGTCAGCATATGGCGGAGCGTGATAGTGGAGAGAGAGAGGGACAGAAGGACATGGAGTTGGAGGGAGAGAGACTGAGGAAGACCGTTGGATCATTGCTGTCCTCACCCCCCCAACACACACACTCACATGCAGCCAAACGCCTTACGGGCAGCGCAGCCGCTCACTGCCAGCTCTCACAATAGGCCTTATTGTGTCCCCGTAACACTGCGCTCTTCTGGTGTGCGTGTGCGTGTGCGTGCGCCTACGACGAAAAGGGGGTGTATATGCAGAGAGGTTAGAGGTGGGGTCACAGCTAATCTCTCCCTCGTCGTCCCTCTGGCTGGCTGTGATGCCCCGCCAGCCCAGTCGGATCACCGCGATAGCACCGTCGGCCCGGAAAAGACCCGATGGATGCAGCGCCGAGGACGTCATGCGTTCACTGATTCAGATACGTCGCTTCTGCCGCCGTTCGCTCTCACGGGAAAAGTCCAGACTCGTCGACGGCGACGTTCCTCTTCCCTTCCGTGGAACGTTCTCCCTAAGGCCGGCCTGTTTATGCGGCTAATGCCCGTTTAGCTTTTGTGCGGCGTCTTTGAACTTCATGCCCTAATGCTCCTTGGGCGTTTTCCCAACGTGGATCTGTTGTTGCTCAGCAACAGGACCGTGACCATACATTAGCTGTAGGTATAATGGGGGTTTGTTTCATGAGAGCGTCCACTGTTCGGACACCCCTCCTGGTTCGGGAGGGGGGGCTCGGGGAATTGCCGATGTGGGTCCGTCTCTGACCAGGTGTATTGGATCCGCCACAAGTTCCAATAAATGCGAACGACCTTTGACCGCAACTGACCGCTGGCGTCTTGATCGACGAACCAGAACCAGATCGGAACCGAGCCTCGTACAGGCTCAGTCGCTCAACCCTCACGCCGTGGCCCCTGCTCTTCATCACGAAGAGCAGCTGAGCCGCCAGACGCCTCCTTTCCCTTGGCGGATACAATCCACACAAGTAATTCCTAGTTTCATTTGACGGCCTAACGTCGAATTCTTCTTTAGATCGGCTTTCAAAACCGCCTTCTGATAAGGCAACGCGGGGTCCCCAGTATTGGCGTGCACGCACTTATATATTGGCCCTGTAAACGGATTACCTCTGTCCGATGGCCCAGCGTGCAGGCGACTGTCCGCTGGGCCGTGGGGGGGCTGGGGGGCCATTGACGTGTGTTTAAACTGCCCTGTAATTCATGTACATTATTCCCTGCATCCGTGTTCCTGCGCTCCCCCTCCCCCTGCACCTGATAACATTAGCACCTCAAACCCTGAACAAACGTCGAATTTGTGTCGCCGGTGCAGCGTCGTCCCCTGGGGCGTTGGGGGGGGGGGGAGATAAATGGGTGCTGCAGGTCAGGCCCATGAGCCATATTTCACAGGCCGGCCGGGGCCCCAATTGGATTTTGCAGGAGATTAATAGGAGTGGGTCTGATAGTGGATCTGACTCCAGTCGGGCCCCAGATCTGCGTCCGTGCGGGGCCCCCGGGCGGAGGAGCATTAGCCGGGCTATCTCTCCTCTCATCTGTGGGCGGAGGCTGGGGAGGGATAGAGGGTGACATTGGCTGTAATGAGGAGGAGGACTGCACGGCACCCTCTACCCCCAACACCCCCCCCCCCGGTAATAAAATCACTGTTAGGGCCTCTATGGCAGCCATCAGGCAGGGGAATAAACAGATTACCCTCCACTTCAGGGCACACATAGATTTCTGTAATCATAGTCTGTAAAACTCCTCAAATTCAATTATTTCCATGATGTTTTTCTCTCTCTGCTGTCCTGTCTCCCGTTGTCCAGTGGTTGGAACTAGAGCAGGTTGCTGTATGAACGCTCCCGGTCAGGATCAGACAGTGGGGCCCACTACTTCTGCACGCTCATCCTCATTCAATTTGACCATTCTGGTGAGATAAGCTGTGTAGCCATGAGATTCTTGGGGTCGCTGGTCCGTCGACTGATGCCCGATCCAGGTGTGAGTAGTAGAACCCCCCTCCCCGACTGGTCCTACTGAGGCAGGGTAGAGGGACTGTTGCTGACTTCTCTCGTTTAAGTCTCAAGTTTTTCAATAGAACAGTGGGCTCGACCATGTTCCGCAGGTTTCCCACGAAATGTATTTTTTAAGATGTCAGCGATGTCCTACTGAGGCCTGCTAAGTTAACACAGTGCAGCTAGTTATGGAGGCATGAGAAAATGTTAATTAAAAGCATTTCTTTACTTATGGATAGGTATCTTTGCATGTGTGTGTACCATCCTGTAGGTGTTTGATCCTCCAACTGGACATACATCTGTCCTCTGATGTCCTGTTGTAATTACCCAGAGTTCAGGCAGTTTGTAGATGCATCACATTTTAAAACATGAGAAGGAAATTGTCATCTGTACGAATTGACGGCACCAGAACTACTCTCTTGATAGTGTTTGTACAGTGTTGTACATTCAGGGCTGTACTGCTTGTTCATATTGTCCGCTTCCGCCCTCCCCCGGCGTTCCTGTAGTCAGGCGTCCTCCCGGTCTTCCTCCCGGTCTTCATCCCATCACGTACATTCTGAGGCGAATGAATGGGTCAATGTCAGATCTGCATTCTGTCTCTTCACCAGAGAAGGGCTGTTTCGTTACGCTCAGAGGAACTGAATCCCATCCAAACCGAGAGGCCAGCAAGCCTGTTTGGAGCGACAGAGCTCACCCTTCTCATCCTCCTCTGGAGAGGCCTGGCAGCTTTCTCCTCCTACTGGCGCACACACACTCCTTCAGCAGGGGAGGCAAGAGAGGGGAGGGCAAAGAGAGAGGAGTGATCAATTTGGAGGCTATCAGCAGCAGCATGCTCTATGGGCTGAATTAGCACGACGCCAGAGAACTGTTTCTGTAGCACACCATGGTCCCTCACACACACACACACACACACACACACCCTCTACCACTCACAATGTGCTAACAAGCTTGCTTCTGGTGTCTCTTCACCGGCAATTTGTCCCCTTTCCTCCGAGAGCCGGGAGTTGAGGGCGGTGACAATGAAAAGCTCCGAGGGGGGGGATAGCCAGGAGCATTTTTCCCTCTTGCCTTTTTGCCTTTCATCCATAGGGGAAAATGAGTTTCTGGTAATACACAAAAGACGCCTTGTCCCCCCCCCACTCTACTGCTCCAAGAGGCTGGAAGTCTGTGGAGAGCAACCATGCGCATTCTCTAAATATACTTTTCTTCTTTAACAAGCTGTTAAAAGAAATACCCATCGAAAATGTAATGACAGTATATTTGCAGCCGACCACGGTCGGGGCCTATTTGATAGTTGAAAGATGTGTAATGCAAAAATCGTCTTTTTTTTTTTTCTTCACTCCTTCATTCTTCGTTTTTTTTTTCACCCCGGACACACAAAAGAGCCTCTCAAGTCAACAGCGCCGAGGATTAGTTGTCTTGGTGACAGGGTGGCATTAGCAGTGCGGAGCCAGGAAGAGGTGGCGGACACGCAGGGCCGGGAACGGGCAGAGAGCGACAGAAAGAACGGTGGATGAGGACGGCTGAAATTATCGAATGGCTGCCATTAGATAACACAGCGGTGGGGCCGCTCCTCACAAAGCTCATGTCAAACAGACATGTCAGCCACCCCGGTCTAACCGGCCGCCGGTGTTTCTGTCCTTCTGGAGGTCAGCCGAAAACAGCCCCCTACTGGCATGTGTCAGACAGGTACCGAGAAAGCAGCGGCTCTCTCATTGGGTTGGAAGCTAAAAGTGTATTTGGTACTGCGAGCCAGCTAGTTGAATGGTATGAACAAGGACATGTACCCCCATCTTTGTCAGTGGCAGCAGCTGTAAACGGGGGAGGTGTTTACCCTCTGGTGGCCGCCGGCTAACACGTGCTAACTCGTTAGGTATTACCGATGCAGTCACTCTCGCTCCCAGCAAGCGCACACACACCTTGCTCATCAGGTCTTCTCACAGCCGCGTCTCACCCAAACCGTGTCTCTGATGGCTTTAACAGGCAGCAGGAATTGGGTGCTGGGAAACAGGAAAAGGCACACGGCAGAACCGCTGAAGCGCTGTGCTTCCCCCACTGAGCTGCCTGCGACACTTCCGTGTGTCCGTGCGTGCGCGTGTGCGCTGTTTGGTTGTTGTTCCTTGTGTCACTTCACTGCAGGCGACTCCTCAGTCTGCACACTGAAACACGCATCTCCCGAAATATCTTCTCCCCTTCCTCACCCCAGCAGGAGAGGTTCCTCGCCCTACTCTCCCGCACCCCCATGCCGCCTTACTCCGCTGCCTGCCGTAGTCATGCAGAAAAGCCATACGCAATGTCCCAACTGTAATCCAATCCATTAACAGAATACCACCATTTTAAACCCATATTCTGCAACTTAATCCAATACACTCCCATTAACAGAATAGAATCATTTTTACTTAACCGGATAATAGAGACAGTAAAAAGGCCATCTTTGCCAAATGTCATGATGTACAAAAGCCAATGATAGGTTCCTAATACACTTTTGATATTATGGTTTGTATGGAAATGGCTGTGGCCTTGGTCTCTTTCGACCAAGGAGCTCCTAATGGTAGTGGATGGCTGTCATTATGACCAGAGAGTCTCTGATTAGGACAGAGAGACAGTAGATGGGAGGAAGAGCGGGCTTGATTTTTATCTGAATTGAGTGCAATCGGTCTGCGGGTCCGGTGCTGCCCAGGTCGGAAGGTCTCATCTTTTTTTTCGGCTCCCCGTTCAGTTTCACATTTCTTTGGGAGAGAGGCGGCGGGCCTCATCTGTTTCATCCTTTGACCCTTGACCTGTGACCCAGCTACGAGGAGAGAGCCCGTTACCTGGAGACGATCGTGCAGCACCACCTGGAGTCGACCACGTTCGAGGACTATGCGGCTCGGGTCTTCTGCCCCGCCCCCAACCAGGACCCTCCCTCAGATCCAGGTAGGACCCCCCCCACTCCAGCCCCAGCCCACCAGTCATTTATAGTCCAACTGTCACACATTACAAATTTGTAGATGCAACTTTTAACCCTGAAGTTTGAGAGTACTCGCTCACTGGGTTCATAAACAAGCAGCAGGGCCAAGATGTTTTATACAGAACGGAAAACAATGATTTATTTTCTGTATATTTCTATTGTGTGTGTGCGTTCGTGCTTGCGCATACGGACTAGTGACAAATTAAAGGAAAAACCAATATAGTGTCTCAGTAAGGTGTTGGGCCACCATGAGCTGCCAAGATATAAAACCTTACAATAACCTGATGATATCCACTGTATATATGGAAATATATGGAATCTGAACCGTGTCCATGTTTGATGGTGTGGCAGAACACAGGTACAATTTGATGGATGACAATGGGAGTTTAGCAAGTATGTCACCTGATATTTATACCCCAGAAAAACGGATGACCAATCGAGAGTTCCCCAAATCTTAATTGGAAAATGCAGTAATTTGATATTGCGTGGTTGCCAACTGTTGTGGCACACGTTTTCAATTACGATTAAGATGTCTTTGAACAGTTTCGACCCAATTTCATGTTAAATTAGATTAGAATTCATATGATTTCACATGTAAGATCAAGCTAATTAACAATGCAATTTTCTTTCACAAACCTTTTTGTATTTAGTTTCCAATAATTAATACCCATGCATATATTTAGTGAATATATATCCCCCTGAACATAAAGCTCACACTGCGTTCCCCAGCTACGGCCCCTCCTTGGTTGATGAGGGCTCTTCCGGGCCCTGGGTTTGTTTTGCTTACACCTGGTCTTCCCATGGTCTCACAGCGCATTGATTCTCCCTACAGCCACATTGTCTCCACAGGCTACATTACACACATGCACAAAACGAAAGGCTCGTTTACCTTGTTATTATGTCAGTCCAATCTTAAAGGAGATCCAGCCCTGTTCTGTCTTTGTACTCACAGATGGAAGATGTGTGACTATAATCAAACATTTGGAATCTGTTCGTAAGACATTGCTTTTTGACACTGTGTGAATGCGGCCTTTCATTTTTTAAGAGGCATGTCTGTGAAATGTACGTGTTTATTTCTCCACACAATGAGAAAAATAAACAGGTTTTGTGACTAAAAACTACTCTATATTATTATGAAATTATAATGATTTGTGATTGACCAAACATTAGTTTTCCTCTACATAATGTCATTATGTGAGTATTTTTCAGGCACAAACCTTGATCACACTGATCCACTGCGGACACTTACCCAAATGATCATATTTTGGTTTGGTTTGGTTTGGTTGTTTTCTTTTTCAAATTTTTATTTCCCTTTCTGCTTTGCCATTTTTTCCCCACCCAGTTTTTTCTTTTAAATTATATATTTTTTCTCTTTTTATCTTATGTTTCCCCTCCTTTAGATCATAATCTATCACTTGTGTATATCTAAAAGGTAAGAGTCCTGGAAACCCCCTGCAACCAACCAAGGCTGTCTCTGTTGCTGTTCCATTCTGATTGGCTTGTAACAATGTGATGACCACTTGAACCTCCATCTATTTCTCACTTTCTATCCACTGACTAAATCTGCCTTTCTCACTCCCCCGTTTCTTTACCATCATGTCGTCAGAAGAATGTCTACCTTTAACATCAACCTCAGCGTTTGCATGCCTTCGCCCTGACAAGCCCTCATCTTTTCACTCCTCATCACCACTACCGCTGTGCATCCTGGGTTTGGGTTAACCGCCGTCTTACCACCGCGTTCCAGAGCACTGCGCGCTCACTGTAGCTCCGCTTGTTTTTGCGTTTGTGTTCGGCACGTTCCCAGGAGGTTTAGGGTGTTCCCCTAGAGGTTTAGTCAGTCCACAGGAGTTCAGTAAAGCTCTTGAGTCATGGACCTGACAGACAGACACGCAGGTTCTGGAACTGTAGGAGGTAGCTATGGCCTTGAAGATCAGTGTTCAAATGAACAGAGTAGACGTCGGTAAGTATGGGGGGGTCATTAACATCTCTCTGTGTTTGTGTGTTTGTGTGTTTGTGTGTGTGTGTGTGTGTGTGTGTGTGTGTTTGTGTGTGTGTGTCACGTCTGTTTGGAGTACGATGATGTCAACGCGGCGCTTCGGCTGTCTCGGTTCTGTATGTTGCTTCTGTTAACTCCCTTGTCACTGCTCACACGTCTCTTCTCTTCTCTCCTGTTCTCTTCTGTTTGCTGTCTTCATATCCCCTCTCGACCCCGCCCCTCTCAACCCCACCCCTCTCGACCCCGCCCCATCGCTCCTCCCTCACCATTCCGGTCGAGCTACTTCGCCGCATTCTCTTTTCCCTCCTGTTTTCTCCCCTGCGGAACCTCCTCTTCCACCTACCTCCTTTTCTGTTGTCTTACCCCCCACCCCCATATGGCTTTGCGTCTTCCATTCATCTTCACCCCACCAAGAGAGCTTGCTATTTCTGCTCCTTCCCAAAACTCCACTAGAAAACATTGGGCTCGGCAAGGTAAAAGGCAAAGGCTTGAAGCGGAAGGTGTTTCACGCTAGCTGTGAATGGTACGCTAAAAAATGAAAACTGCAAATTACCTCTTTCTTTTTCAGTTCCATCCTGCCCTGTATTTTTCTCTTGTAGTTTCCTCTGTGGTCTTCTGTGGTCTTCTCTGACCTTCTAGTTATGTCTGTCTTTTGATAGTGCAACCATGTTGATTTGGATTCATTTCATTCACATTAGTGTTTTGATTCGTTACAGCTAAAAACATTTCTCTAAAAACAACTGTGAAAATGTATTGTTATGCGGTCACAAAAGCTTAAGTTAAAAGTGGGGATTTCACACCTGTACAACTCAAATACACAGCGAAGTGCATGTACTGCTTTTTCCCCTTCCTTCCCTTATAGACCAGTGCAATCTGAGCTGCGGACAAACCTCAATCAGGTTGTAGGACCCAATAGTCTGTCTGTCTAGATTGTTTATTTCATTTGACTGGGGGGGCTGTATCTGTTTTGTCATTGCCTGTGGTGGACAAGTCGGGTGGGTACGGGAGGCGTGCGCCTTTCCTCCACCCTGGTCTTTCATCCCCTCCCTCGCTCCTTCCGCAGGCTCATGCCTCGAGAGTCAGGAGGGAGAAAGCCCAGCAGCGGTGCAGCAAGACGCGGCCGACCAGTTAGCCTCGCCCATGTCCCCTCGTACTAGCAAGAGCCGCATGTCCATGAAGCTCCGACGCTCCTCCGGCTCGGCCAATAAGACCTGACCGGATTCCTCCTCGGCTGAGAGCCCAGCCCAGCCCCCTCGGGCCGCGCACTGATAGGGGCTCACAGACTTCAGTTAAAAAGACTCCGCCTACTGTACAGCACCTACCAGCCTTGGCCCGCTAAAAGCAACGGGTCCCATTGCTTAGCCCGGCCACGTGGACGTGTCCGGCCTGCAGGGTCAGCATCAACCCTCTCCTCCCTCCCACTGACATGGTGGACGAGGCCCTTGAGCTGACCCAGGGGCCGGCCCATGGGGCTTCTGGATTGGGGTGGTGCTAGCAGGGCCCGGGCAGCTCCCCAGGGCAAGTTTAGCTAACAACACTCACCGACACCTCAAGCTGAGGAAAGCGAGCAAAATATACTTTGGGTGTCCAAAAATCAGCAGGTTCCGTTGTATGCAGAAACCATTAATGCAACGTTGAAGACATGTTTCGTTGAGAGTTAAAATCAAATGTTTGGCTACGAGTCCAGCTTTCTTTGCTGAGGTTGTAGCTGAAGAGTGACAAATATTTTATGTCCCCCATCGAGTGAACCCTGACCATTTACAATTGGTAGAAAATTGATTTTAAGAAAGAACAACAACACCAAGTAAGAATAAGGCATTTGTCGTTTTTGGTCACAGTCCACCACAAGACACATTTCTATATTTGTACTATATTCTGCATATACCGGAGTTCTCCCGTTGCTCGGACTGAAGCAATGTCGGCCAATGTTTGTAGGCGATGAGTTTAGAATTTTAAAGTTGAAAGAAGTTTGCTTCTCTCTCTGTGAGGTGGAAATTGTTCGGTTAAAATGAAGCACTTGTTACATTTCGTTTTGTTTTTCACAGTAAACATGCCACTCAGTGTGACTTTCGGTGTATAATATTCACTACTGTTGTTCTTTTAAGGGGTCACATTTATTTTTTTATTGACATTGTAAAGCTGGTTTTCACCTGATAAAGAATGTTGCTCATCATTTTGTTTTGTTCATGTACAGTGTGCTGTTTTGAACCACCTCTTTTTTTCATTCATGATGATTTTATATATATATATATATATATATATACTGTATATATACTGTATATGAGAATACATATTTAAGTGTGTAGTGCATATCTGATCTGTGTAAATAATTTCCACAACCAAACCCTACAACTAAGCGTATATTAACCTCAAGACATAGAGCATCAGATAGAGGCTTGGTTAAATTGTATGCTTGTGTAAAGTAGTTGTAGTATTTACACAGCGTCTACTGTACGTGTGAGCAAAAACCTGGGGCCAAAGAGGGTGAAGACTGTGACACAAAGACCTACTGGTGTATTGGCTTCTATTGTAGAGTTCCTTTTGCAGGGTTCTTCAGTAGAATTCAGCTGTAGGGACCTTTCAGCTGCAGGTGGGCTCTCACAGCAAGATAATGTGATTCCAGTGTGGAATACATCTCCACTGTTGGCTTCACGTGTCGTAGCAGGTCTCTCGCTGTGGTCTTAGTCTCTGACTTGCTCCTTGAACCACCGGTGGACCAGTCGTTTTCAAATCGCAGTGGCATTTTGAGTGCTTGGAGGGGAAATACTTGCTTATATAAAACACTTGTTGTCTTTCAAGTCATTAAGCTGCTACTGAGGCTTAATAACTTGAAATAATCTGTTATGATAATTGTGCAACCAGAAGTAGAAATGCAGTTGAGGCTGTTGGTTATTTTCTTGAAGTGGCCATATGATCAAAGTTATAAACCCTTTAAAATAATTTACCAAAGTGAAATGAATCCTTTTGCTCAGAGTGTTATTTCTCATTTAAATTGAGTAACATAAAGTGACACTACAGATATAGACTCACCAAATGATCAGTGGAACTGATATAGACCACTCCGGGAAAATGTTTGCACAGAGGGGTGCTTAAAAGATTTCATATCCCTATAATGACTAATATTCACCATGACGTCAAAGTGAAGAACAAATGCAATAAATGTATTTAAAGACACATTTGTTTTTATTGACCTTTTCAATCTATGAAATAAGGTTGTTTTTTTCGCAAATCCCCAAAACATGTAACTACAACTCTGCACATCGCTGGTGGTTGAAGCCAATTTACACGTTATACTTTAAACAATTGACAATCACAAAATATTTCCGTATAATGTTATTGCATTGTTTTAAACTATTGCTTAACATCTCAACAGAAACAAAAACATGCATGATATGTAACTATATTTCATTTCAAAGAGCCACGAATGCTAATGCCCCAGTATGAAGCACCCACCTGTTAGTTACCAACCCTGTTCATTTATACGACACTATAGCACAGCAACACTGTTTTTTTTTTTTTTTTTTGCTCATATGGTGTATTTATTTGTGTTGTTACATTTTGTTGTTATTTGCTTTCAGCTGTTGGTTCTCTGTTTGAGAGGAAAGGGATTGTTAATGCATGTTTTGGACCGTTGGGTTGAACTTTTATATTTTTTTCTATTTCTGCCGTCTGTGTCTGAGGTTAAGTCAGTGTTTGTGTTACGTTAGAATATATGAGTGTGAGGTTGGTTCTGATTACATTTAAAATGATTATTTCTGAAATGGCCGTGGATGAAAACTAATTACTTGCCAGAGATAGAGAGTGATAAAAAAAATCATGCTGCGTCCTCAGTGCAAGCTGAGGAGATTGGATAAGATTGGTTTGTCCTCTCCCTTAAGTTAGATTTGACTTAAACCTGTGCATACTGTAAATGTATAAACTACTCCCTCTATTAAGGAGTTGTACTGTAGGCCGATGTTACTACTGACCAAATGCTGCATGATGCCAGTACTAACTGCATGTGTTGATATAACAGCTACACAGACAAGCACAGTCACACAAATGAAATCGCATTGTCATACTTGTAGTATCTATACATGTGTTATGGCTGTTCCAGGAGGACATAGATGTGCAATGGAATTTGACAATAAAAGTATTCTTACCACCTACTTGAAAATCTCTGTATTTTCAAATGCTGTTTTTTTCACCGTTAGAATGTAAATACACTTGTGTTTATTGACAATGAATGTTGAAATGAATCGGTGTTCGTTTGTGTACATATCAAAATACGACATCATATCTGTAACACAATTTCCATCAAGGCATTTATTAAGTAATTAATAGAATAAATACATTTTTACTCACGAAAACAATTTTATACCGTAACAGGTAAGCTTTATTTTCTGTATGAAAATACATCTTGGTTGCTTTGCTGGTTTGGAATGAAATTTCACAACTACTGAACAAGCACATTCAATTTCCATAGGAACTACATTAAGATAAAAGTGATAAGGTCAAATATTCTAGATATTAACGGGGTCGCCATCTTATTTTCATTACATGCTAAAAATGACAGCTCTTGAATATTTGAAGCATTTATACACACGTTTAACAATTGTTACACTATAAATCAATAAATGTATTTAATAGTAAATATAAGCTAAAAGTTAAGATGTGGCCCTTAGCTGTAGCCTCATCTATCATTACAAGAAAACATAAAAAACAATTATTGTAATAAAAATAGGCTTATATTTTTGACCTGATCTGTATATTAAGGTACAATACTATCACAATTGAAGTACAAAGAAAACACATTCATACGTATTTGTATTAATTTGCCTAATGAAACCATTTGTTTTCATAGGTTTCAGTTTGACAGTTGCCCAAATATGCCTATAGTCTATAAGCAGCCGGGTCGGACTGCCATTTGTAGCAACATCACCTGCCGGTTCTCTGTGGGGTGAGACTTGTTAATATGCCTCGTCAGCCCTGGGGAACTGAAGAAGGTAGAGGGGCAATGCTTACAGGTAAATATCTGTTGATCACCTTGTGTATGGTCTGGTCTTATCAAGTCTGGTCTACCCACACTCTTCTCTGGATTCATCAGAATGTCGTCTCTCATTGCATGCCAAACTCTGTGTTTGTCCCGAATTTCAACGGATGGGAAATGGGCACCGCACAAGTGACACGGGAACGTGACTTGCCCGCTCTCTAGTTGATTATAATTCGAAGCTTTGATTGTCTCGTGCGCTGCTAGATGCTTCCTCAGATACGCCTGTCTTCTGAAGTTCTTGCTACAGTAGCAACACTCGTATATCTCCTCTACAGTCCCAGCGGTCTGTAAGAAAGGAGATGCCAGTGACGCGTCACTGTTCTCCGGACAATGCGTTATACTTGGGCTGTCACCCGCTCTGATGTGTAGGTCCAAGCTTTTCTCAGGGACCCGATAGCGTGGGTCAAAAGACTGAGGGCTCTCTTGTGCCTTTCTGCGTATCTGCTCTTGTCTGTGGGAGCTGTCCACGGTGATGGCCCGCTGGCATACGGAGCTCTCCAGAGCGACGTGGTGCTGATTATTGATTCTCAACTCGCTCGCGTTCTCTTTCCCTTCAACGGATGTCCTGTCATGCAACCGTGCATCCGACTGTGACATTTTTGAGCTCTGCGTCTCTCCATTGTTTACCGGACGAGGCTTATGCCACCTGCGATGAGAGGCTAGGTTAGCGGGACAGCTGAAAACTTTGTCGCACTCCGGACAGCGATACTCTACCCGTACAATCCTAGAGCACTTGTGTTGCGCGAGGGAGAACGGATCAGGGTATTCCTCCTTGCAAAGCTGGCAGATAAATTCTCCAAGTGGTTTCTTATTACCAGAAGACGCTGATGCTGCTTTAAATTCAGGGGTCTCCTTCTTAATTCTTAGCCCAAGCACGGGTGATGTGGAAATTTCGTCCTCGAAGCTGAGTTTCCTAATCACTTTTGTTTTTTTCGCTGTTGGCTTGGCCTTACGCTCTGGCTCCATGTATGTGCGTTTCATAGCATGATGGAGAGACGGGTAGAGGAGCACGGGTGTGTCGAATTTAATATCAGAGTGTCCAAAGGGCGCATGATTTAAAAGAAGTCTCTGTATTGAGGACACAGACGTGCTTATCGGAAACGGCTCGGTCGTTGTTGATGAACTCATGCACCGGTCAAAATGCAATTTTTCCAACTCGGTGCCAACTGGTTTTATCGGGCTATAGGACAGGTCAGCCCGTCCCGGAGAGCCGTCATGGTCCGGTTCTGTGAGGGGATAGCTGCATGGGTATTTCCCAAAGTCCTCTAAGCTCTTAACGTTATCTGAGCTCACAGGTAGCTGCGCTTGGTCCGCTTCCGCTGTGACACTGGTCCATGGCTCTCCAAACGGACCGTCCTCGGATAACGGCACAATTGGGCTTGCACTTGGCGCAACGTTTGGCTCCACCGGTGAGGGCACTGGCAGGTCCGCTTTCAGCAGTTCGTTGTCATCGTTACGTGTTCTGTAAGAAGACGCTGAAGCGCGTTTACTCCTCTTCACTAAAAATCCTCTAGGCATGTTTACGCCTGAATGGAACGGTTGCTAGTTCCACTTTGACTTGGGGTTACGCGTGAAGGAGCGCTAGCGGTCCTTTTTAAGCAAGCAGGCAAGGTGAATGCTTACAGAAGAGAGGGATGTGGACAATGTCACATCGATGAGCGTGCCTTGTTTTTTATCTTTGGGGTCGCCTTCTGATTTTTTGTGAAGTCACAGTTTGTTGCGAAGCCCTGTCCAATCAGCACTGACAGTGGAGAGGTGGGGCGACGCTTAAACGTTAATGACACTATCTAGTTACAAAGTCATTAATGTGGAGTGGATTATTATAAATCGCTCACACACTTGACATTTCATCAACCTAGTCTTTTTTCATCTAACCTAGTGATTCGTGCTTTGAAAGATCCTTAAGTGAAAATGGCAAATGAGAGAGTGATCATATACTTTATCCTAAGGTTGTTAAATGCGAGTAATATTAACATAATGGTACAACTAGAAAATATATTAGTAATACAGAAATACAATTGATGTGCTTGACAGCTTGTTTACGTTCAAAACGTTTAATACTTTGAAGTACGTATAGTTAAAAAAAATGTAAACCATGTTATTTTGGTCTCTAGCTCGAACGGTGCAGTATATACTGTTTAAGGGTTAATTACCACAAATAATGCACTTTTCTGTTTTCATAGTCAATACCTGTTTATCATTTTAAGCTGGGATAGCTTACATGTGAAACAAACGTTTTATTTTTATTAGGGTTAATGAATGCAAATGATTCAGATATATACTGTCACGGTCGATACATGTTTAAGCATTTTAAATTGGGATGGCCATTTAAAAAGTATGGAGGAGGTCAACAAGTTGAATATGAAGAACACTATTCTAGACATTTCTGTTTGTTATACATTTTGAACGGTGCCTCTAGCTTAAAATCTAGTGGAGGAGTAGCGGCACAAATAATGAAAAGGCTATGAGAGAAACCTAGAGTTGTGCTTTGCCTTTGGCAAGCAGATCTATATACAACACTGTTTCTAAAAAAGTTGAGACTCGGTGTAAAATTGAAAAGAAAAACAGAATACAATGATGTGCAAATCATTGAAACACTATATTCAATAGAAAATTGTACAAAGACAACATATCAAATGTTGAAACTGAAAAGGGTTCGAGTTTCTTGACAGATTAAATATATGTAAAATACAGGACCACTTTTAATTTAATGCCAGCAACACGTTATGTCATGCTAAAAAACCTGGTAGAACACCTCACAAAGAAATAGGTGAAATTGACAGCAGATCATGTACATGATTGGGTTTAAAAAGAACGTCCCAGAGAAGATTCACAATTCTGTGAAAGACTGCGCAGGAAAATAGTGCAACAGTTTCAGAATAACGTTTCTCAAAGCAAAATTGCAAAGAGTTTGGGGATCTCATCGTCGACGGTACATAATTAAAAGATTCCGATAATCTAGAGGAATCTCTGTAACTAAGGGTGAAGGCCGAAAACCAATACTGGAGGGCCGTGATCTTTGGGCCCAACTGTCCTGTGGTCTGACAAAACTAAAATTATTTTTGGTCGCGTTGTGGGGGCAAAATGGAATGACCATCCGGATTGTTATCAGCGCACAGCTCAAAAGCCAGTCTCCATGAAGGTATGGGGTGCATAAACGCACATGGCATGGGTGACATGCACATTAATGCTGAACAATATATTCAGGTTTTGGAGCAACAAAACCATTTTTCAGGGAAGGCCTTGCTTATTTCAGCAAGACAATGACAGACCACATTCCACTTTCGGCAAGTATTACAACAGCATGGCTCCCTAGTAAAAGAGTTTGGGCGCTCAACTGCTCGTACAGAGTGTTGTTAAAAGAAAATGTAATGCAATAGTGGTAAACATGCCCCTGTCCCAACTTTTTTGAAACTGTGTTGCTGGCATCAAATAAAAATTGGCATGTATTTTTCCAAAACAATAACATTTCTCAGTTTCAACATTTGAATATGTTGAAACATTTGAATATGTTTTTACTATTTTCAAATAAATATAGGGACACATGATTTGCATTTCAAGCAACGTCCCATCTTTTATGGAAACCGTGTTGTATAACAACAAGGATAGGTATTTATTTCGTAAATCAGATTGATTAGAACTAAGTGATTTCCTCTCTCCAAACAGAGATCATCTTCATGAGTAATGAATTGATGATTTGCTTTTCCACGCGCCTAGCCTTTCTGTGAAATTTTCAGTCAGATTTGAATTATTCTGCAGTTGACAAGCGACTAGCAAATTAAGATGACAGCATTGTTTTTGGCGGTTTCTTATGGTGGCATGTCGTGTCATTTAGCATTTGTAATAAGGCAGCTTCCTTAATCTGTCCATTTAAGCACTTTACCTGCTCTTTCATTTGTTTTGTGGGGATACAAGCTGTGCACACAGTAACGAATGTTAACCGCGCGATTAGGCTGTTTAATTTGAGACGCAGCTCTCGTAAATATACTCATTCTCTCCAGCAGCATAAAATTAGGTTGGAACCGTAGCGACCCTAACAGTGATTATGATGAGTCTGAACATGTGTGCGTGTACGTGTGTTTGTGAGTGCGTGACGCGAACAAGGCTAGATACCGCTAATATTGTTACACCAAATAATATTAGCTTAGCATTAACTAATTGGTTACTTCAATGTGTTTTTGATGAGAACGTAATGGCAGTAAAAAAAAAACAAGAACAGTCTTTACAGAAAGCCAAATTAGTAGTAGGCAACTGTCTGGCTTTATTTTGAGAGTTAGCTAGTGTACTGTACAGGACTGATCTTGAATCTCCAAGAACACATACAAATTATTTACTAACAAAGCAGTCAAATACTTTAGCTCTGAACAGCATGCATCAATTTATCATTAGCAGGCAAATGCAGAAGTGCCAGCTGTTTCAAAAGCATCAGTAGTGCAGAGGAAGGAATGGGTGAGGTAACAGGGTCACAGGTGTGTCAGGCTCAGTTTAATATCCAATCAACATAACTTGTAAAAAGGCAGATTTTAGGTTGAGAAAAATACGTTTTAACCACATGACTGTTTTAGTTAACCACATGAAACGTCTGCCTGATACTTTGCAATATCTTGTGTTTGTGTCAGTTCGTGCGTTTCCCATGATTTTAACCAAAGTGAAGGAATATCAATAGCACATAGCGTTGTTTAAAAGTGCCCCCACCATTGGCGGCGGCTGCACTATTTGGCCTGGGTGGGCCTTGGCCCGACCAATTTACTACTTGGTGTTTCTAGAAATTTGGAAGGATCTGGATCGAAACAATACCCAATCATGTTGTCCTTCTGTATTTGCTATGAAACAGAGGATAAACATGTAACATATTCAAATTATCACGGCCAATTCAATCCAGAGCCATCTAAAGAGGTTATAATTTAATGTCTCTGCTATCAACAACGCATTTTGTTATTTTGCCATTAAACAGTATATACGTAAGATATGTCCTATAAGACATCACTGCATCCATGAACTAATCATAGAGTAGACTCACTATATTAAAATGATATTTACCTACAGAATACGTTAGAAATGTGCCCTTTTCTTAGTTACAGCCTGTTTAGCAACGAATTACCAAACACTTTTCCTCATGAATCAAGCAATTGTGACAATATTACCCTAATCGTAGAGAAGATGTCAAAACAGAGGAGCCTATTTCAATTTTTATAAAGAGCACACATTGAGCAAACCATCGACAGTCTTCTCCAGAAAACCTGAGTGAACAGCCACAGCAGACAGTGCAGGTAGGTCCACACAATTTGCTCATGATTCTTATTACCCTTCCAATGACTACATGCACAGTTGAGCAACACTTTTCCAGCGGCAACCATATCAAGACAGCAAGAAGGAGCTCAATGCTCACAGGGCGTCTGAACTCACAATGTCTGTTGACATTCAACATTCTGAACTTACAGACAGCTGAAATTATGATGAGGTTATAGACATTTTTAAAACAAAAGGTTGCCATGTTCTACTGTAGTAGCAATTAGTAGGACTTGTATATTTTGGTTTGGAACATATATGTTCTCTTCATTGGTAGGCTGCTAATATCCACATATTCACAATCTGCTGAAAATGGTCAACACTTCCCATTTAAGTGAGGATTTCAAAATGTAAAAGTGAACTAGTTCATTTTCTACATGTCATTATGAGTAATTTCATAACTGCCATTACCTAATTCCCTAATATTGCATAAACCATTAAGAGAATTGAGTGAATTGAGTAAAAACTGTTTGACCTGTGACAAAATACATTTGTTTGAAGTAAACATTAAAACGGCTGTAATTCAGTTTTCATTTGATTGTTTATCAATGGCACAGTGTTTCAGAGCCATGTGTGTTCAGTGCAGCCAGTTGCCTTCACAATATGTACTTCAAGCCCTTAATTTGTTGCAAGCAGAACAGCAGGTCAATAATCAATATACAGATATTCTGATAATGACAAATATTAGATTTTGCAGACCTATATACTTTTAAAAAATATATCGGTTTCCATTATTGCGTTTTAGTGGTCCAGGGACATTAGGCATCGTTTTGTCTTTTTTCACACATCAATGATTTTGTCCTGCCGGGTCGATACATCTTGAAGCCGCCATTGAACCCAACCAATGTTACAGCCAAATCTATGCCCTTGCACCTCTCAACAGGTAGTTAGTGATAACTAGCCGACTCTACAATTACCTCAGGTCCCTAACCTGAGTCAGCCTGAGTACTCCTTGACAACATCTTCATTTGTAAGTGTCATTAACTTTAATTGGTAAACAAACTGAAAGAGCGTTCTCCTATAACTATCTTGGTGCCGAATATATTGAGTTTTAAACAAAAATGGACACTGTATCCAAAAACATTGAAAGTTACGTTTCGTTTTTATTTTCGGAATAAATCCTGTTTTAATTTTTTTTATGTGAGCTTGATGAGAGTTAACATTGTTTACAGGCACGCCTCTGCTTGCACCCTAAATAAATTGACACTGTGCTAGACCGCTCACCTATCACTGTGATATTTATAATACGGTGAAGTGGCCCTCCGAACCAGAAGGCTGAAACACTGGTACATCTTTGTGAAAAAGCTTTTTTTTTCTCCTCCTCGCCAGTACGTTCCTCATAAACGAAAAGACTTCGTTACCACCCGCTACTGGCTATCACGTTTTCTATGGCCAGGACTTAAAGGGGAATTCTCCGATAAGGCGCTTTGGTCTTCCAAATGTTCCAAAACTAAAGCAGAGGGTATTGCTAACCAAGCCATCTTGCCAGGTCCCCCTTGAAAAACATGTTTTAGTCGAATGTTTTTTCCTTGTTAAATAGCTTTAATAAAATATTTTTAAAAAATCTAGACCCAAGTATAGGCTCAGACAAGGCAATTCAAAGTTTCGTTTTTATTGAGATGTGATGGAGTTGTCAACTCCTGTAAAATCAACGTGAAATGATAGTAATATAATTAGGTAAGGTACGTAGATGAGTGAAAAAAGGCAAAAGTCTTATTCATTATTTGCAAATGCAAATATTTTCTCACAGATTCAACGTCATCAAAAGTTGTATAAATCAGGTAAAAACTATCTGAATACCATTTGTGAGGTAGTAAGCCAAGGCAAGATAATCGATAGAGCTAATTTATTTAGGTCATAGGCTACTTTGTCAGCATTCTGAATACGCACAGAATGCTATTCCTTTTTATACGCAGCAATCTCCACTAACTGCCCCTCTCTGTCTTTTTATTGGGCTTACGATGGGAATATATCCGTGTCCGTTTTGTGAGACCAACGCGCTATCTCCACCGTGCCGCAGAAGGGCACAGAGAAGAGAAGATATAGTTAGTGGCCGTGACCCAAACGCCGACAACCTGCCAACCGGAAATAGGACAATTAACGTTCCTGCTGTGCCCTCCTCGCGAAGCTGGGAACGCAGATAAGAGATCAGAGAAGCGGAACACTTTGAATCCCTGGGAGCGCGTATCGCGCTGTCCGGGTTGGTTTTCAATAGGTTGAGCGGAGTTTGTTGATGTTTGGGGGGCGTCCCTGCAAATTAATGAAAGCGGATGAGCGTGAGAACGCTTGACAAGGGCCACCTTGGGAATTAAGAGGTCTACCCGGGTGTGTAAATAACAGCCTCTGCAAATTCAGAGGAAATTGTTAAGCCATTTGAACAATATGGCATGGGACCATACCACTCAAAGCAGATAAGCTACAGTCCTTAACTGTGGTAGCCTATTGGCCATACACCACCACCCCTAAAGTGTCTTCCTGTTACTCTGAACTGGTAACCAACGCAACGAGAAGAGTAAAAATAATGTTTTACTATACCCATGGTTTAAGGTATCGTATTCCAATCAGCATTCAGGGTTCAAACGAGGCTGCTCATTTTAATTAATTGTAATTAGCATATTACCTAGATGTAAGATTACTGAAATGTTAGCAGTGTAATCAATGGCATCCTGTAATCCCACAGATTGCTGATTTTTTTCTTTATCGTTGTGAAGTATTAGGCTGTCTGGATTAAATCCGTTGGAATTCACAGTGGTTTATACAGGCTACAGTATAATCCTTAGGCGCTATTTTAATTAGCTTAGTTTTGGATGCTCTTTATTTTTATTTAATCGATGTTGGGTACCTCGGATTATAGTGTCTGGGATCCAGTGTTGTCTCTGGTTAATTTGTGGCGCGGTGGTAGTGCAAAACACTATGGGAGACGGACAGGTTCACCTCAACTGTAGCCCTTCTTAATCAAAAAATATGTTTGTTTTCCAACTCTTGTCCTCCTACCTCCCAACAGTAGTGGATATATATATATATTTTACCCCTAGCCAAGCACAGCTGATTCAACTGCTCAGGTATTTAGCAGGACCTCATTGACTTGAATTGGGTATGCTTGTCAAGGCCTACAATAAAAATGGGTGCCGTTGGGGTAACTCTAGTACCGGAGATGTAAACCAGTAGAACCATGTAGATCATGCAGTAGAGGCCTCGGCAGTTTTCAACTCATCGAAATGGCAGTCCTCTGTCGCCCTCTTCTGGTCTCTTGTGATTTGGTTTTCTTATTCTCTCCTGGAAGTTATAAAATATTGTAGTTAAAGGTTCTCCATGTTGACCAACTATGAAAACCAATAACGAATCATACTGTGTAATTAGAATGTCCCTCTGGAGATTTTCTCTAATCATGTCCCCCTGTGGTATAGTGATGGGCCCCTTACACTCACTAAGCGGTTGTGCAATTTATATCTACTAAATGCTTCCTTAAGTTGTTGATCAGGCTCTCACATGCTGTGGTTGAATATTGGCCAACTGTTCCATGGAGAGTTTAACTGACTTTAGCTTTACCTTTCTATGCAGATTTAACACAAATTTGTAAAATTTTGAACATGAACTGCTAATTCTAAGTTTTAACACAACATCTCAATGGATTTTATAAAGCATATGAATATATCAAAATAGAATTACAACAATTTCATGGAGTTTTGGTGTTTTACAACCATTTAATGAAAATGTTGTTTCCTGATTTTCTCCCCACACTTTTTGTAGCCATCAATTACGCTATGGGAATCACATCTTTCATGGCCAATAATAGTTTGTAAGCCTGGAAGTCCAGCCTTCTAGGTGACAAAACCCTGACTCAACTAAACCACATTGCATTTCCACTCTTCACAATATTGAATTAGAAGATCCCCACTTTTCTTTAAAACAAAATTGTCTCTAACTTTCAAACTCTATTACGCCACCAATTTGTTTGGCATCAGATTAAAACGTTGGACACAGGCAAAAACATCTCTACTCAACCCTGCTTTCTGTTTTTGTCCATGTCAGGATTACAGACAAGGCAGATAGGAAAGGTACCACGGTTGTCTTTAACAATGCCCTTTAAAATAATTTCCTTCCCTCTAAATTAAGTCATCTATTGCCATCCAGCTCAAAGATAAATCGTTATTTTTAGTATGCTTTAGGTCTCCCATATGCAGCTGCTGACTGAACTTTGTCAACAGCCCCTATACCCAAGCCACTGGATATGTAATGAGGTCTCCCGTGTGGCCCAGTCAATGCTATTGAAAACACACATTTAAGTCATACTTCATGAATAATTGTGCTTTGACATTTGAATGAAAAAGGTTTAATTTCTTCTGAAAGTTTGCAAGCTCAGTTAATTAAAGGTAAAGTTGACATGAGTACACAACAGCATTATAAAATGGATAACATTATTGGTATTGTAAGGCAGTGGGTTGTAGGTCTTGTAATGGAAGAAGCTGACAAAGTTCCATCAGTGCTTTAGACCACAAACTTTAATAATGAGATGCTGTAAATAAAAAATAAAAAGAATATGAGTGAGGACGGCCACACATCCAAACACAACAACTTGACAACTTTGACTCCATCTACCCAGAAGCCTTTGCTCTTTGCTTAGCCAGTAGGAAATAGGTCCCTAAAAAGGTACCCACATACGAATGCCTACATTTATGTGGTGAATGCCTGCATGATCAACAAATAATGTGATGAAGATATGTGTCAAAACATACAATGTGCTTAAAGTTCAAAGCCATACTGAGCACTATAATACTTCCAAATCCAATATATTTGTAAATTGTAATACAATTCCTATTTTGTCACTATTAAATCGTATCCACAATTAGTTTAACTTCACCCAAAGCCTTTGCAGAGAAGTCAACAATAAAGGTATGCCTAATCAAATGACAAGGCTGCCAGGAAAGAAACCAAGACCAAAATGTCAGATACACAAGTAGTTATTACTTTATGATTATCACAAAGTTATATGTTGTTACATATAGGCCTACGTTATACAGTATAGACTACTTGTGCACGCATTATATGTATAAATATTAGCAATGTACTGAAAAACCAATCATGGCTGAACTCTTATAACTCGACATGTTATTAAAAAGAAATAGCCCTACTGTTGATACATTTTCCTACAAAAGGTGGGTAAAATATCATGCAAAATTTAAAAAGAGTATACTATATTAACTTGCATTAACTCCCATCACACCATTGTTTATTATTTTAGAGTAAATACAGTGAATACAGACAAAACATACAGCACTCAGCTAAGTGCTGGTATTATCCATGACACAGCGATGAGTAACTTGGATACAAAACTCAGCTGCTTGTGGTACATTAGCAAAGTTCAAAGGTCAAAGTTCAAAGCAATGTTGATCATTTTTCCAAATTCTGAGTTGTTATTTTTCCTAGTATATAATTGTAAGTCCATTACAATTCAGTCAAAATAAAAAACAGGTTAGAAAAATATATAGCCTATTTGTTAGAGTAGCCTAATTGTCCGAATCCGGCCTAAAACGGGTGCCGAATAACAAATATTAGATCCAAAAACGAATTACAGATATTACATCAAAATGATGCGCTTACCCATGATATAGCCTAGGTCTACTCCTGCTCAGTCAAAATAAAAAACAGGTTAGAAAAATATATAGCCTATTTGTTAGAGTAGCCTAATTGTCCGAATCCGGCCTAAAACGGGTGCCGAATAACAAATATTAGATCCAAAAACGAATTACAGATATTACATCAAAATGATGCGCTTACCCATGATATAGCCTAGGTCTACTCCTGCAAGCTAAGACAATATAATAAGGTTTATAAGGTTTCTGGAATAAACGTGCAACATGCGGTTGTATACATTTTTCTAATTGGCTAGTTAGAGTTGGGGCTAAACAGAGAGACTTGTTTTAGAACTCCAGGAGTAACTTTGGACTCGGTTTCATTTGACATAATCGCTGGAGCTACATTAATAATATATAGCCAAATAATACACACCACACCTGTCGGTAATGCGGAAGGGGAATATTAGCAGATTCCTGTCTGTGCTCTGAGCGCTGCGGATAAAAGAACACTGAACAGTGCGGCAAACATGACACTGCAGCGTGACTCGCAGCATGACTGGTCGAGTTATGTAAGGAATCAGGGTCTTCAATGGGCGTTATGAAGAAACGCCTCACAACGTTCCATTTGAGCAAGCTCAGTTAGGTGATTAGCCATTCGTAGGGTAAACTGGTGGGTATTAGGGGGGAGAAACGAAAGCAGAATCTACTTTGTCTGCAGTAAAGTTTGATTGGGAGACTTGATTGTGAATAGGAGAATATATCTTTTAGACTGTAAAACCAAAAATCTACATTTATTTTAGGCTATAAGATAAGAGTATTACTGTTATTCCCCATAGACCTATTTATTTTTATTTGAACACCTTAGTGTGACAGCCTATTAATTACATGATGTAGTCTACATTTAAACCAAAAAAGTGAGTGAAATGTATTTGGTTAAACAGAGCAATCAAACTGGCAGAATATACATCTGGTATATTTAAATCATATAATCCCCCCCAAAAAGTTTGGGGTTAAGATACTTAGGTGCAGATTCACTGGAAAGATTCACTGGAAACTCAGCAATCACTGGAAAGTCCAGTGAAATCCAAACAAAAGTAAAACCTTGAGTCATGATGATTCCTCCTGTTACCCTGCCTGTGACAGTGTCACGAAGGAATGCCATCCATTCCGTAAACACTTTGTTTTCATTGTTTTGGTTGTTTAGATAAGAGATCACACTACTCTATACTATACAGTTTGCTTTGTACTTTGAGTCACCAACATGTCAATTCTTGTCTGCGTGGATTACTTAACGCTCTGTAACTCAATGGAGTTTAAGGGATTCCCATTAATGCATAACAAATATTAGATGGTAAATGCTTATTAGATAAACATATGGGAATATGAATATTCTTTCAGAATGCAACCAGTTTCTCTTCCATTAAAATATTTACCACAGCGCTAATATATAGTCCAAAGAGTCTCAATCATAAAAATGTAGCACTGTTTTAGCCGTGAAGTATGAAGATACTCTGAAAATGATGTACAAACTGTACATCCATGCAATTAATGAATGATGTACATCCCTGTAATTATGTACATGGATGTACAAAAGATGGAATTTCATAACTAACTGAGGAATAAAATGTATTCTACTAATATATTTCTCACCTGTGAACAACATATTACACATCTACTCCAAAGTAGGTTTTAAAAATATATATATATTTGCAGAAGACTCAGATGGCATCTTTAAATATAATAAATGCAAAGGATATGTACTCAGAATTTGTTGTAATTGGTTGCTATAGGTGTTGCTAATTTACAGAAACAAAATACCGAACATCTACACAAAGTTAAGATACATTTAGAAGCAATCTAAACACAACTTCCTTGCTTATTTTCACATGAAGTATTATCTGCTAGTACCACCCTGCAAGGTCAGTTGAATGATAGTTGTCTTGCTATTCAGCTAACCAGAATCATTCATACAGTCAAACAAAAGGCCAAAAACCTCAGTTGGGACCTACAGAAAGTTCAGTCATTAGGGAATTTCTGTCCATGTTCCTCTAAAAAATTCAGATGATGGTTATAGTGCTTACCACTAGAGTGCGTATGTTCCTATCAACGTTGTCTAATAACACATGGAAACAGTTGCTAGGTTGTTTTAGCTTTCATTTGAAGAGAAATGTAACTTGATGTGTGCGATTGTGTTTCATCTCCTGTGTTGTGTAAATAGCAAGAACACATCGATTTCCGTGTTGGTCACGCTACAAAGATTAAACAATAAAGATAATTGGCACTCAGGATAAATAAGTAAACACAGAACTTTCCATTTCAGTTTGGAAAATAATGTTATTTCCTATGCCTATAATTGCATTGGAGTAAAAATATGCTTGTCTAAGATGAAATCCATACTCCATGTAAGGGCTATAGAGCATTTGGACATCTTTTAATCCATGTAATTAGTGCAATTATTATTATTATTATTACCTTTTTGCATTATGCACATTTTAAATCCGATTTTTAATACAGTTTGTGGTGCTCTAACACAAACCAAATATGTTAGGCTTTTGGATTCATTGTGTAGGTGACAGCCACAAGTATAAAAATGCAGAATTGAAATATGTGGGGCAGAAATTTCCCCATGGAGACAGTTTGGAGTCCTGCAGTCGGCCTGGAAATCCCCCACCCTGTGATGACTCCTCCCCCTCGTGCACCACTGTTTAACACAGGGGTATGTAAAGTTCTGTTACAAGCGAAGCAGCAGACAGTGTCAACAATGGCCCTTCATCGACCGAATATTCTCAACCAAATGGATTATAACGCTGATGGTCGACATTTTAAGGATGGGAAAGTGCAATCTATTAACGAAGAGCGGCTCGACAGCGGAGTAGATTCTTTGAAAGAAGAGGAATATGAAGTTGTTGCCAGTGAGCTGGCTCGTCTTCGTGTGGATTGTCCGCCGCCGAGGAGAGACGAATTTGGCTATGAACAGTGGAAAGAACAAGTTTCAGAAGACGGAGACACGTACGTTAAGACACTCAGATACATTCAAGTTAACGACTCAACTATAATTAATTGTTTTGTTATCTCTAGTGTTGATTTTTGTCTTTATAGTCATGTGTAAATCTTAATTTTGTATTAATTATACCGCCATTGTGGTTATATTGTCTGCAGCAGTTTTCGTTTATATTTGCATGCATAGTAGCTTCAAAACAATGCACAACGAAGGTGTTCGGGGGAGTTACAGTTAGAATGATTATGGTCATTGTGGACTTTACGTAAACAAAAGACTATCAGAACGGAATGTACCATGGCCGGGGGTCAAAGTAGGCGGCGCTCACACTCTGCCCCAGCCGGGAAAGTCCCGGGCCTCGTGCCAGAAACCTGATGCGCTGCGACGTCCGCCAGTACTTTAAGCCACCAGTAGTAGAAATAGTTTAGGGGATAAAGTGAATGCTATGAAATGCTGTCTGTTTTATAACGACCAAGCTTAACCCTGTATATTTCGTAAGAATTATTCATGTTCGTTTATTCTGAAAAGCACTCTAAGCCGTTATTTCGTTTCTTTTTTCCATGCAGGCTTCTCCACCTTGCCATTATCCATGAAGCTAAGGACTGTGCAAGGAAGATGATAGACCGGTCATGCAATGATCCTTTCCTCAACCAACAGAACTACCTGAGACAGGTAAATACAGTTAAAATCTGTATGAGATACACAGATATAACTGTGTTTATGAGAGAAGCCAATAAATGGTTTGTTGCAAGAGGAGCAGGGAGAGGCTGATTAGTCCAATTCCTAACCATACCCTTTCCTCATACAGACTCCTCTCCACCTGGCTGTGATCACAGAGCAGGCCGAGCTAGTGGAATGTCTCCTGAAGGCTGGCTGTGACCCGGCACTAGTGGATGACAGTGGCAACACAGCCCTCCACATTGCCTGTAGGAAGGGTGCACTCACCTGCTTCAGTGTTCTCACCCAGACCCAGGAATGCTCTACCCAGCTCCCAGCCATCATGGCCATGCCAAACTACAGTGGTAAGATACACTGAAAAGCATTATTTTCGGTTACTAGTTTCAGCTGTTGTAAAACTTGGTCATACTACAGCGAAGCATATAGTCTACCAAAAGGTATGAACACTATAGCAATTACAGTATCACTGCACAGGAATAAGAGCAATGTTTTTGCTCAGTTCTCTGACCATTGGTCTTCTGCCCTGTTTCAGGTCAAAACTGCTTGCATCTGGTCTCTATCCATGGCTTCCTCTCTCTTGTAGAGAGCCTCCTTACTCTTGGAGCTGACATCAATGCACAGGTTAGCTAGGAGTTCCTCAAACACGCCTCCATATTGTGTCTAGTAGTTTTTCACCTAAACACTTGGTGTTTACCATGAATTCGTTCCAAAGTGTTTGTCCATCGACCTTTCAGGAGCAGTGTAACGGCCGTAGCCCTCTCCATCTTGCAGTGGATCTACAGAACCTGGACTTGGTGCGTCTCCTGGTCAGTAAAGGGGCCAACGTCAACAGCTTGACCTACGGAGGTCATACACCGTACCATCTGACCCACGGACGTCAGAACCCCACCATCCAAAGGGAACTGTATGAGCTGACCGCTCATGCGCTGAGAGAACTGCCTGACAGCGAGTCTGAGGACAGCGAGGTGGAGGACGAGGAGGGGCAGTCAGACGACGAAGAGGTGAGACCAATTGATCAGGGTTCATTTGGACAGCGTGAATGTGAGGAGTCTCCCCGTGTGAGATCCTTTATGAAGTGCATCATTTTGAGCTGTAGAAATCATCCAGTAGGTCATGCGTGACCCGTACAGATTGGATCGTTTAGTCCCAAATGATCTTTAGTTCTAATCCGTCTTCTCCTTTCTTCTCTCAGGTGACATGTTGGTATGACGATATCCAGTGGAATGGGAACAAGTAGGAAGACCACAGAACGGCCAGAGAACAGTAGTACAGAGAGAGAATCTCACCTGCTCACAGGTTCTAGCAATGGTACAGTCGCATTCCCAGCAGTGGTGCCCACCTCAGAGGCAGAAGATGGCCGAGGATCGGTACTGTGGGGGTTCAACAACCCAGGATTGACAGTGATGATGGATATAGTGATGGGACAGTGGGAACCATTAAGAAGATGAAAAATAAAATAAATGGATGCCAATAAATAATGGTCTTCATGGCTCTATGAGAGACTTTTTATCACAAAGCATACATCCAACCGTAATAACATCTGCATGTATAATATTGTATATGGCTGTTAAAACAAAATCTATTTTTTTTATAACAAGTGTAAATGTGTAAAGTTCTGATAATGTTGTAAATGCTTTCAATTGCTTGTGGAAATGTATCGCAAGCCCCACACTCCAGTAAATTAAAACCAGACATATTTAACTTTACCTTGTTTTCTGGTGTTTTTCCCTCACATTGTGATATTTTACAGATGTTCTTGGAACATAGTAAGTTACATGCACAACAAACTTAGGAAAGTGACCGTTACTGTTAGAGACTGATGAAATTCTGATAATTAACACAGATGCTATCAAATCAGTGTTATAAAACCAACACATTATGCAAATATAATGGAAAGCCAAAAATGCTTTAATAGCATAAGGGTCACAAGACGCTGGTTTATAACGGTTGTGAATGAGTCACAGCCATATGATGAGCTGTAACATCCATCCAGTGATTTATATAGTTCAGGGTTCTATCTTCATTGTAGCTGACAATACTGGAATTTCCTGAAAGGGTGGGGCCAAGACAGGCAGCAGTAAAAATTCCGCTGGGGAGTCAAGAATTTCCCTGAACTAAAGACATGAAGAACATATTGGAATTCTTTATATTAAGTCAGAAGGGATTCTCCACTGTACTTTGTAATGACTAAGAAAGGTAATGTTATGAGATTAACTGTGAGTGTGGTCTGGTAGAATGCAGTCTGGGATGGGACATTAAGCTCCATTGGATTTTTACAGCAGTTCATTGTAGGAGTGTTAACCCAACCATCCTTAGCTTTCAAGTGGCACAATCATCACACTACCTAGCCCCTAAAATTAAACACTTTACTGTAACACTAGAGATACAAAATGTATGAAATCAATACATTATTTAAGTTGCTTTGGATGAGAAAATCAGCTAAATGACTCAAATGTAAAATTCTACCAGTCATTATGTCAACCATTAGTAATTTTGCCCTGTTGCTCTAATTTCTGTGGTGTATTCTGGAATATCCTGATGGGTAATACAGTCCTTGTAATACAGTAGGGACTGAGGCAAAGATGATAAAAAAGTCCACTATGGCTTCGGATTTATGCACCGAATCTATGAGAAAAGAAAACCTACTGGGATTTGAGTTTCTCAAAAACATCTTTAATTGAACAGGGTAAATGTACAGCAAAAAAAAGAGGTCAGGGATTTCGTTCTGAAGATCTGTACTTGGATGTCTTTAGGATGTTCTGTCCTCAAGACTCAAGGAAACACTCAATCTCGCTCTGACAGGGACACAAGGTGGACATCAATCTCGGACTCAGTCAAGATCCTTTAAAGACAGAGAAACAAACTGTTACTGCTGATGCCCTTGTACAGAATATATCTCTCTGTCCACAGTGTATATTTTTTGTTTTATGGAAAATATTTAATTGTAGATGACATTTTTGCAATTTCTGGGAGATCAACATATTGTATTTACAACTGTTTTTCTGCACCAAAAACATGACAAATTCCTTTAATATTAAACAACTCCAGTGGACACTCACCTGAATTTAGGGTCTTCTGTTGTAATGACGCCAATCTCTAGTTCAGAAGGCTTGAAGTCAATGGAAAGAACTGTTGACAGACAAGTGATCGCCATCTGTAATGAGAAGAGAATTAAACCCAAAGTTATTCAGTAGAAATCAGTTTGCCGACAAATGTAATTCCACTGATCTTGATTTTTTCATCTTAGACTACGCTTAATCTGTCTGCAAAATTGCCCCTATGTGTAATTATTCATTATCCTACATGTCCATAGTTACCTCAACTGTTTGTGCAAATGTCCAGTCCAGTTTCTTCTTGACCTTTTTCTCCAGAAAGCTGGTTGCCTCTGTCTGTTTCACTCCGGCCGCAGTGGCCTTGAAACCACAGTAGTAACCTGCAGGGTCACACTTATAGACCTGAGGACCACACTCCTCATCAACACCGATCACTATCATGCCTGTAACAATGGACAAAAGCGTAAATAAGTGCAGAAGTCACAACAAACAGCATCTTCTACCAGTTATTAAAACAATGCACTATCCTCCCTGTTGGAAATTGTCCATTATTTTTCAAAGAAAGGGTCCTGCCTAAAGGACTAAACTCTTGTGGAGCTCATCTCAGTCGGTATTAAACCCTGGAGCTCCAGGTAGTGTCAGATCTAGAAGTCATCACTATGTAGTCTGCCCACAGAGCAAACAGTTCTGTAGTTGACACGGTTTGACATACATATCCTTCACATCCACTGGTGACCAGTGTTCAATTCCACCCTCCAACCTTTCAGTTCCTCACCTTGCTATATTTATTTAACTGTGAAAATAATAGCTAATATGCATTAAACGTTGTTTGCAAGACGACACAGATGTCATACATGTTTTGTTCAATCAATCAAATTTATTTTATAAAGCCCTTTTTACATCAGCAGTTGTCACAAAGTGCTTTCACAAAACACCCGGCCTTAAACCCCAGGGAGCAAACAACAATATTGATGAACTTCAGTAGCTAGGAAAAACTACCTAAGAGGGCCAAATTTAGGAAGAAACCTAGAGAGGAACCAGGTTCCGAGGGGTGACCAGTCCTCTTCTGGCTGTGCAGGGTGAACATATTAAGAGTCCAAATTTGTTCGTACTTATTTAAAGTTTGTCCAATTACGACATTAGAAACACTAGGTTATTTGTTTAACATGGTAAAATTACATTTACAGCAAATGTTATTAACAGCTTAGTTAAAACATTTGCGGTTAGTAGAATGCGACTTTTCCGACAGCAAAATTAGAAACTTCATATTTCAAAATCTTCCAAATGTTGTTTATCTTATTTCTAGTGCCAAATAGGTTCCTAATAAGGTTATTTGCCTGAAGACCTTTCAGAGATGGCCAAAATGTCATACATTATACAATGTCATACAAAACTGTGTACATAGTCTAACCACCATGTAAGCACATGACCATCCAACACAGCATTGTGTACATAGACTAACCACCATGTAAGCACATGACCATTCAGAAGTTTTGGGTCATTTAGTTGTCCTTGTTTTCCATAAAAACACATGAAATAAGTTGGAATAGGAAATATGGCAAAATTAAAAGGGAATATAGTCACTGCCATGGTTTTAATTTAAATAATACATGTCCCTCCATTTGCAGCAATTAAAGCCTTGCAGACTTTTGGCAGTCTAGTTGTTAATTTTTTTTTCTTTCATTACCTCAATTTGTCGAGGTAATGATTAAATAACTATAAACATAATCAGAAGAGATTTCACCCCACAATTTGGATTGACTAGATTGTTACTTCTTGTGTATGCAGTGATACCCTTCCTTTTTCAAGATCCATTTTACCCTCCTACTTTTTCAGATCTCCCACTTTACCATCACCAATGCACCCTCAGACAATCACACTCGCTCCACCATTCTTGACAGATGGCGTCCAGCACTCCTCCAGCCTCTTCATTTGGGCTACGTGTCATGAATGTTATTCTTTGTGATCAGAACATCTGAAACTTAGATTAGATTTCTGTCCATAACATGTTTTTCCAATCTTCCTCTGTCCAGTATCTTAATCTGTTCTTTTTATTGACCAGTCTGAGACATGGCTTTTTCTTTGACTCAGCATCTGAGTCACCTCTTCATTGCTGATGAAGAGGTGACTCCTCATTCTATTCTGGTTGAGAGAGGTTGCACTGTTCTGTGAAGGGAGTAGTACACAGCATTGAGATCTTCAGTTTCTTGGCAATATCTCACATGAAATAGCCTTAGTTTTGTCCATTATTTTTCCTTTTGAAAACAAGGACATTTCTAAGTGACTCCAAACCTTTGAACATTTGAGCATAGGGTATATAGGAAATCTGTTTGTTAGGCTTGGCAACCTGCTGTAAGCTAACTGTACTGTAGGCACTGCCAGACTCAGTTTATTACAATCAATGATTTTACATAATTAACACACAACTTATTACAGAGTTCCCTTTAGAGGTAGACACTATGACAGCTACCATGGAATGCATGTTATGGATAACCGTTGTGCTTTATTTTCATGAAAGCATGCACCTTCGCACACTTAATAACTATTGAAAATTCACCTTAAAAATTCTCAGCTATACTGATACATTCGGTACAATTTTGATACTACTCACAGCAACCAAGAGGTCTCATCTCAGCATTCTGTGTGTACACCTGGGAGATGTCGGCCATCCTCTTACACAACATGTCCACTGGGATCTCATAACCGTACTTATACTTCCAGTTGGCAGCCTCGTAGCGAGCCCTCTGGACTTGGGACTTGCTGTCGGCTGAAACCAATTAATAGGTCACAATTATTATTGTTATTAACAGAATGATGTATACACCTCCTGAGATAAATCTTCAGTGGAAATGTATTATTTCATACCTGTCATTCCAGACATTACACAGCCAATGTTTTCTGTGATTCTAAACAAGTGTGTGACTGTTGAGGCATCAAGAAGCTTGTCCTATGGTTAGATTTAAGAAGAAATATGATTAACATTACAGACCATAACATGCATACACACATTGACAATTAAGCACAGAATTAGTAATTAAGGGTTCTTGTTTTTACTGGAACTTTCTTCTGCGTGACGACAACTGCACAATCTTGTCCTCGGATAGCTACTGAGGTAAGGCCTCCTTGGTTGATAGCCTTAAATGCATATTCTGGAAAAACAAACAGAAAAGTACAAACATTATGCTCCAGGCTGTTATGGTGAGATCAAGAGTTTCAAAGCCATATAAACATAATATTTCTTACGTTACAACATGCTGCATAATCATGGTGAAAGCAATTCACCACCTTAGGGCTCTGAACAAGACTATTACTCCTTACTGTATTTAATCTGTGTCCGCGAAACCCTCCACAAATGTTTTGAGATAAACAAAATCGAGTTTTGTTTAGCTAGAAATAGTACTATAGATAGCAAGCAACCATTATGTGAAGCAAATGGGCTAGCTGCAGTACCTAACGTAAAGTGTTTCAAAAGCGAACAATGTAAACACAGCTACATATTCATTAACATTATCAAGAAGCCATTTGCTTTTATTTTGAACCGATCAAGGTAAGTTATAGGCAGAAGTCACAGAAAATTGCAGATGTTACTTAGCAGTACGGTAGCTAAAAACTGAGCTAGCTGTAATAGGCGAATGATATCGATGATGACTGGGCAAGTCTGTACATTTACATGAATGTTCTTCATACAATTCATCCGAACTATCCCATACTAACCGACTTGGTAGAGTCTGCCCTCTGGAGAGAAGATAGTAATATGTCGGTCAAATCCGGCACTTGACCCTCGGGACATTGTGCTGAAGTAAATGTGTATAAAAGTTGCAAACTGAAAACACAGTTACTGTAGCTACTACGAAAAAAAAACAAGCGCTCAAGACATGAACCCCGGAAATGCTTTATGAACTGTAGATTAATGTCCGGGTCAAACGTATAATACACAATCATAGGATGCTGTAGGAAACAACAATCTATTTACTGCGTAACTAACTAAATAAACTGTAGTCAGTAGCTAACTACAAAATACGATACAGAAATAAATTAATAGCTTTTTATTACTTATAAATTGATTAACATTTTAATGAGGGAAATAACATTTTTATATGTGTCATTCTGGATTATTTTGTTGTTATTCTGTCTCTCACTATTCAAATAAACCTACCATTAAAATTATAGATTGAGCATTTCTTTGTCAGTTGGCAAACGTACAAAATCAGCAGGGGATCAAATACCTTTTTCCCTCACTTTATACATGGTCTGAGGTGACCAACACAATTCCTTTAGTGAGGCTTGCTGAGGACAGGAAGACTACACTCTGTCCCTAACCACGTCTGACGTGAGTGTTTTTGGAAAGGTGAACCGTCAGAAGTCACCAGGCCAGATGACATTCCAGGCCATGTCCTCAGGGGGTGCACTGAACAACTAGCAGAGGTTTTCACCTCCATATTCAACCTCTTGCTGTCTCTGTCTGTAGTCTCCGCCGGTTTCAAACAGACCACCATCCTTCCTGTACCAAAGAAACCTTCCATCACCTGCCTGAATGACTACCGCCCTGTAGCACCATCATGAAGTGCTTCGAGCTGCTGGTCAGAACTCACATCTGCACCACCCTTCCTGACACCTTGGACCCTTTTGAATTTGCATACCGTCCAAATAGATCTACAGACGATGCCATCGCCCTGACAACACACACCGCCCTCTCCCACCTGGAAAAAGGCAACACATACATGAGGATACTGTTTCTGGACTACAACTCTGTATTCAACACTATTGTGCCCGCCAAGCTTGTTCCTTAGCTCAGAACCCTGAGACTTAACACCTCCCTCTGCAACTGGATCCTAGATTTCTGATGAGCAGACCCCAGTTGGTGTGAATGGGCAACCTCACCTTCTCTGCACTGACCCTGAGCACTGGAGACCCACATGGCTGTGTACTCAGTCCCCTCCTGTACACCCAGTTCATGCATGAATGCATGGCCACACACAGCTCCAACACCATCCTCAAATTCACGGACGACATGATCCTGGGTCTTATCTCCAACAACAATGCGACCGCTTACAGAGAGGAGGTAAAGAACCTGGCTACATGGTGCCAGGACAACTACCTCTCTCTCAATGTCTGTAAGACTACAGAGATGATAGTGGACTTCAGGAAGCGGCAGAGGGGGGTCATGCCCCCATACACATCGATGGAGCTGAAGTGGAGTCTCCGAATTCAAGTTTCTCGGTGTGTTCATCAAAGATGACCTCACTTGCTCTAGACAAGCGAAATCGGCAGTGAAAACAGCCCAAAAACAACTATGCTTCCTGAGGAGACTCAAGAAATTTGGCATGTCTGTAAAAACTCACCAATTCTACAGGTATACCATTGAAGGCATCCTCTCGGGCTGCAGTACTGCCTGGTATGGCAGCTGGTCCACTGCAGACCACAAGTCCCTCCAGAGGGTGGTAAAGTCTGTGGAGCGTATCATTGGCTGCCATCTCCCCTTCGTGCAAGACATCGACAATGCAAGGCATTCACGATGCCTGAGAAAATCTCGGAACATCATCAGAGATCACAGCTACCCAGGCTATGGTCTTTTCACACAGCTGCTGTTTGGTAGATGCTACTGGAGCATCAGAGCATGTACTTTTAGACTCCATTTATTTTCCCCTCAGGCCATAAGGCACCTCAACCAGCAACACTGATCCATGATCATAATGATCATACACAAACATTCCAGATGCTCTGAAGTCCTTTCAGGTACTCTTATTGAGCATTAGAATATTACTTTGCCTGTACCATTCATAAGCATATTACACTCATATGTATCTATAATAGTCAGTGCTTCTACCATACTGTTCATACTCCCCATTCTACTCTTTCGAAATTAATGCTAGTTTACATTGTTATGCATATTACTGCCATATTTACCATATCTATAATATTCAATTCTACTACCAATATTACTGCTAGTTTAAAGTACTCTGTTTCTAAACTGCTGCTAGTGTACAGTGTTCTGTAAACAGTATTGTTGATTAATTTCATTATTACTTTCTGTCAATCTATATTTTTGTTTATATACTCATGTCCATTTGTCAGGTGCCATGTCACAATAATTTTACTGGGCAGGGTGATTCTGTGTTGTTTGGTGCATTTGACAAATAAACCTTGAAACAAAAAGCAGGTGCACCCCGCAAGTTGACACCCAACCTTTTGGTAAAACACCCGGTCAGCAGTGGTGAGTATGTACTGATAGTGGTGCAAGGAAGGACACACCATGAACCGGCGACAGCGTATTGGGTGCCCAAGGCCCATCAACGCATGAGTGCAATGAAGGCTATCCAGTCTGGTCACAACCATCAGAAGGTCTACTGTGGCACAGAAAATTCACAGAAGTCACAGAAAACTGTGATGATGGATATGGGAAGAATTTGTCACACACAGTGCTTTGTATGAGGGTGATTAGCTGCAGACCGGTCAGAGTGCCCATGATGACCCCTGTACACCGTCGAAAGCGCCTACAAGGGGTGCGTCAGCGTCAGAACTGGACCTTGCAGCAGTGGAAGAAGGTTGTCTGGTCCGATGAGGCCCATCTCTTTCACATGACGTGGACGGCCGTGTATGTGTGCACCATTAACCTGCGAAAGTGATGGTACCAGGATGCACAGTGGGAAGACGACAAGCACGTGGAGGGAGTGTGATGCCCTGGGCAATGTTCAGCTGGGAAACCCTGTGTCCTGGCTTTCATGTGGACATCAATTTGATAAGTGCCACGTACCTAAACAATGTTGCAGAACATTTACACCCCTTCATGGCAACGGTATTCCCTGATGGCATTGGCCTCTTTCAGCAGGATAATGCACCCTGCTGTCTGACCACATCGCTTGGGAATGCTTGAGGAACACAATGAAGTGTTCAAGGTATTGCCCTTAGTGTGTGAAATGAGAAGGGAAACAGTTAGAATGTGCGCTAAGATTTCCAAGTCCTCCTCATGTCTCACATGCTCCCTGGGACATTTCACTCTCATCCAATTGAAGCTTGCATCCACTACAAGACCAGGGTGTTACTTTTTAGAGCTGCAAGTGGTCTGCCCCTCCCTGCATTCAGGCAATAATAAAATCCTACATACCTTTGATATACCACCTCTTTTCTCTTGGCCTACTGGAAGGCAGCTCCTGCTCAACCCACACTTATCTGTTCTGTCACGCCAATGGAGAAACCAGCTTCCCTTTGAAGCTAGGACAGCAGAGTAGGAACCAGCAGCATAGCCCAGTGGTCAAGAGAATTGGGCCAGGAAACTGAAGGTAGCTGGTTCCAATCCCAAGCAGTGTCATTCTGTCTCATAGCAAGATAGTCAAAGCCTATTGCTTACAGATATAAAGGATGGGTTTTTAGCTTACTTCTAAAATAACTTTACAGGACCATGTGGCTACTCTCATTGGTGCCTCATAAAATGTTATCAAAATGTTAGTTTTTTTCTTCACTTTCATCTGTTCATTGAATGAGCACATCATATGGGTTTCTGTGTGGATGCCAAGTCCTGTGACATGTGAATACTCAAAATAAGCTGCGGATCATGACATCATCCAGATCCTTGCTGACTTACAGGGGGAAAGAGATCGGGGTGTCCAATGGTGACAGTCCCATCATAGATTGTGACGGGGCAAAGATAAAGGTCAAGACCCCCTCTCTTTTGGTAGTGAAATGTCAACTTTGCTCTGCTCTATCCTGATTTTATGAGGGTGAGGTTTTTATGTGTCCAACCCCAGCGGATGCAATTCAACTGTATGATGCTAAAATAGGCAACGCTACCTATTCAACACGAGTTCTCATTCCCTGGAGTACTTGGGCTGTTACGGGACATGTGTGGATTGAATATGGTACGGTGATCTGATACGGTGACCTCATGCTCGATAGACACTGGGGGCTCTGTGGTCTACTCGGCTAAACACCAGTTGCCAGCTCATATTTGACTGTGGTCTGGACAGTGGGTGTAGGATTTGCAAACTGCCTTTCAATTTTTGTTTATAAATGCCTATACAATCTATCTTTGTATTTGAATTGACCATTTGGAATACATGCTATACCAGAGCCTATCTTTGTTTCCTGCATTTGTCCATTACAAGTTTTTATTGATTGTAATTGTACTATATACATATTAAAATATCCTGCTGTTCATTTGTGACACTGCATGGGTATGTAGTCACCTCCTAAATGATTGGCACTATAAATGAAAGTGAGCAACAAAAACTGTGTGAAATAAACAACACAAATAATCTGCTATACTTAATTAAAGACTCAAGGGAACATTTCTGAAATGATAAATGTGTTTCCTCAAATACTGCGTCAAACCACCAGGGTTTCATAGGATTCAATGATGATCCAGAAGGTCAAGTATGTATCAAGGAAAGTTCTTGATAGAATAGTACCAAGGACATCAGTAGCATATTCCATTTGTTTTATGAATGCTTGTCTGATGCAAACAATCATTTTAACATGCAGAACTCTCTGGTAGTGTAATCTTCCCTCCCTAAACTAACAACACTCTGACTTCTTGAAAGCAGACTCTCTTAGGAATACGGGAAATAATTATGACACTAAATGTTGGCAAGGACAGATTCCAGTGAGAACTCTATGAAAAAGTTCAGCCATACTCTCTCATTTAGGTTGCACTAAATGTAGGCTCAGGTCAATGGTGTGTGATCATCATAGATATACATAAACATATATATATATACATACACATATCCACATTACATGGGATGTTCCTGGTCCGCAGTGTTCAGTACCTATCACAAGTGGTGCAAGGAAGGAAAAGCGGTGAACCAGCAATGGGTGGCCGTGGCTCACTGATGCATGTGGGGAGTGAAGGCTGGCCCGTGTGGTCCGACCCAACAGAAGAGCTCATTTATCTCAAATTGCTGAAAAGGTTCATGCTGGTACTAACAGAAAGGGTTCAGGACACACAGTACATGACAGTTTGTTGTGTATGGGGCCCATGCTGACCCCTGTCCACTGCCAAAAGTGCCTACAATGGGCACATAAGCATGTACCTCCTACCTAAGCAGTGTTGCAGACCATGTGCACCCTTTCATGGCAACGGTAATCCCTGATGGCATTAGCCTCATTCAACAGGATAATGTGCCATGCCACAAAGCAACAATGGTTCAGGAATGGTTTGAGGAATACACAAACGAGTTCATGTGCTGGACAAACAGGTCCGATCAACGGACGCCCCACCTAGCAACTTACAGGACTTAAAGGATCTGCTGCTAACGTCTTGGTGTCAGATACCACAGAAACCCTTCAGGGGTCTGGTGGAGTCCATGCTGACAAGACAGGGCTGTTTTGTCAGCAAAAGGGGACCTACACGATATAATGTGTAGACATAATGTGGACATAATGTTATGGCTGATCGGTGTATATACACTGCGTGCACAATTATTAGGCAAATCGTATTCCTCTAGATGTAGTTTATTGTTGAACAAACACAATGCTCTCAATCAATCCAAAATATAATTTGTGAATGTGTTACAAAGGAAAAGTGAGTTTTTGTCACGTCCTGGCTATGCCCCTAGCCATCTCTGCACTGGGCTGGGGCCATTGTCAGGGCAGGACAAAAGGAGGTGCCTCTAGGCATCTCGATTTAAGTTTGGTCTCCCCAATTGGAGGCAGGTGTAGATAGTTGCCTCCAATGGGGAACCCATTTATGTTGAATGTTTGCCCACTCTGTGTGGATCATTTTGGTTGCTGTGTACCCATTGCCTGACATCACCAGTAGCTGCTATTGTTTTGTTTTCTTGTTTAATAAAAAAAACATGGATTATTATCACCACTCCGTCTCTGTGTCTGTGTCCTACCCCCAGCAGTGCGACAGTTTTGATCTTTCTCAGGGGAATATATGAGTGAAGAATTATTAGGCAAGTAATAATTAAAAAAATCTCCCAACATTATTCCAAGCAGTGGAGTACTTGAATGCCTGTGATGGAGCATTGTCTTGCATGAAGATCATGGCATTCTTGAATGCTGAGGACTTCTTCCGGTACCACTGTTTGAAGAAAGTATCTTCCAGAAACTGGCGGTAGGGAGTTAAGTTTTAGTCCATCTTCTACTGAAAAGTTCCAACTACCTCATCCTTAATGATAGCAGCCCATATCCGTGCCCCTCCTACACGTGGCTGGCGCCAGACTAAGTGGTGCCCTGTGTCCATTAGTGATCCAGCCACAGGCCCATTCATCTTGTCCATCAAGTCACTCTCATTTCATCGGTCCATAAAACCTTTGGGCAAAAAAATACCCGAAGACAGATTTTTCAATCTATACAGTATATTTCAAATCTTATTCTGTGGTGGTCGTGTTTCAGCCTTCTGGACCTTGTCCATGTCTCTGAACACTTGACTACTTGTACTTCTGGACACTCCAGGTAGGTGGCAGTTCTGGAATATGATGGCATTAGAGGATAATAAGTTCTTGCGAGTTTCATGTTTAATTGTTCTCAAGTATTTTGCAGTTAATTTGCATCTTTTCTTTCCCTGCATTTTTGCAACCCAGTTGACTATTCACAACAAAACCTTTGATTGTCCGGTGGTCACACCTCAATAGTTTAGCTATTTCAAGACGGTTGCATCTGTCTGAAAAGCATATTATAATTTTTTACTTTTCATTGTCAGATAAATCTATTTTTTGGCCCATTTAACCACAAATGAGGTCATGAAGCTGCCTAATACTTATGCATACTTATGCCTAATACTTATGCACAACTTGATATTAGGTGTAATTCACTGTTGCCACACCCTTCCTCATTACACCAATACATTTTACCTGAAAATGATTCAAGCCAATGAGCATTCAAGTTTATATGATTTGGAGTAGGGAAATGTGCATAGACATAATATTATCAGAATGCTCACTTGCCTAATAATTGTGCACGCAGTGTACACACACACACACACAGAAAAACAGGATAAGGGGGGCTGCCAGTTTCCCAAAAACATTGTGTGATTCACACAAATGTCTTCTGTTTGTTCTTTCAGCATGATATTGCTTGCTCCTCAGCACAATATTATTGTCCTCTCAGCACGATATCATTGATCTGCTGGTTTGAATCATAAATTAAGAATGAGAAACAGTAAAGTTAGTTTACAACTCGACTGTAAACACTAAGGCATTTTTTACTCAAATATTTGTAGTAACTTTAACTCAGTGAAATGTCTAACCATAGACATTCTAATGTAATCAGTCATGTCCATTTCTTTGCTCTGACTACTGAAATTATGTTTCCAATTAAATAAAAATATCATCATCCTGTGTAAGCTAAGTTTGGATTCCAATACGAATTAAGCCTTTGTAGACCTGTGCCTTGCAGACAGATTTGCTCTTGTAAAACTCTGGTAAAGTTCCCAGGTTTTCAGTAGATGTGATCCTTCTGGAAATTCCCAGGACATTTTAGAGAAGTTAAGACTTTTGCCTGCCACCATGACTTTCTAGCCACTCTACTGAGCAAGGCAAGACTTCAATACAACTCAACTAAGATGTTACATTTCAAGTTCTCAGTCAGGTATCTGAGACATGATAAAATCATTATAATGTACACATTTAATTAACCAATGCAAAAAAAAAAATCTGTATGTTTTTACAATACGAGTTTAAACATACCCATTCACTGGAGGATTAAACAGAAAATGTGGCCATATATTCTAAACTCAAGCTGAATTTTTAAAAATGTATTTATTATTTTTTGTGTATCTAGAAATTAGCTTTTGTTTCAACTTGTGTGTGTGCATATATATATATATTGTCATAAGACAATTATCTGACTAAATCCGTTTTTCAGAGTGAGAGTATAATACATTTTCAGTCTCTTGCAATAATTTTGTACATCACAGTTTTATTAATGAACAATGTATATACAGATTTTAATCAATGTTTTAAGCAGGGTCCTTATTGTGTCTGGGTGAGACACAGCCACTTTTGGGGAACTTCATAAGTAGATCTCTCTTCCCCATTCTCATCATAAGGGATGTGCCAGGAGCCTCCATTTGTCTGTACAATTGTGTCATAACTCAATATCCTCTGTAAAAAGTAAACAGAACAACAAGAATCAGCAAAAACCTCAATATGCCATGATCTGTGGAAAATAGTAGCAATAAGGAAATACCCTTAAATGAGAAGATCTGTCCAAGGCTTTGATTGGACGTGCACGCACACGCACACGCACGCACACACACACACACACAAATAATTAAGAAACCACTGCAAAATGATCTGTTTCTCTGGTTTTACTATTCATAGGTATGTGTTTGAGTAAAATTAAAATGTTTGTTATATTCTATAAACTACTGGCAATATTACTCCCAAATTCCAAATACAAATATTGTCATTTAGAGTATTTATTTGTAGAAAATAAAAACAGGTAAAATGGCCCCAAAAAGATTGTTTTCAGACCTCAAATAATGCAATGAAAACAAGTTCAAGCCCGATTCCAGCCTTGCTGAAGAATCTCCAGATCATCACCGATCCTGCACCACATTGCACAGCTGGTGTGAGACACTGTGGCTTGTAGGCCTGTCCAGGTCACCGTCTAACCATCAGACAACCAGGTGTTGGGCAAAGCTGAAAATGTTGCTGTGCACATAATCCCAGCTGCTGTTTGCCATTCTTTTTGTAGGTCACTTGATGTCATCCTACGGTTGTTGAGTGACATTCGAATTAGTTGACGTCATCTCGGTCAGTCGACAGTCGTTTCCGTCCTCTGCCAGTCTGTTGCTTTGTTGTCCCCAGTGTCTTTTATTTGACCTTGTTCTTTTGAACCGCAGTCTTTGAAATTTTCAGGATGGAAACAACCTGACGCTCACTGCATCCATCTGCCAGTAAAGCCAGAATTGAATCCTTCTTTTCCTCACTCAAAGCTTCTCTTTTCAACTTTTTTGTCATGCTGAACTGTAATTTTTTTTATTCAAATGATCTTTGAGGTACTACTTGCACTGTTTTTGCCATCCAGCTGGTCCTATTGCAATAGGATAGTAATGACCACAGTAGTGTTTTTTATATCCAGCTGGTCCAATTGCAAGAGGATAGTGATGACCACATCAGTGATTTTTAAATTCGATTTGGTTCAGGTAATCAGCTAATCAGTATCTCATTAAGTAAAATGAGGTGTGCCTGTGTTGGAATTTAACTGACACTGGAATGGAATGGCTGCCATACATGTAATGCTGATTTAAGAAGAATTAGAAGTGGTCTCTTAATTCTTTTCAGAGCTGTACATATATAGAATCTATTTTAAATACATTTTGACTTCAAAGGTCCAAGAGGGTGAATACTTTTGAGAGCAACTGTATACTTTCCATATATGCATTCATGTGTAATAAATTAACAAGCGCTTTCTCCCTCACCTGGAATCTTACTCTATTTCCCGGGATGTAGTTGGTTAGCACAAGCTGGTGGCCTCTCTGCCACTTGAAGAAGAGACGTCGGGTGGCACAATCAGTCAGGCAGGCCTTGTGGTCCCTCATCAAGTCCCGACTGACAAAGTTACAGTGGTTCCCAGAGTGCAGTGTGGCATAGAGCAGGAAAGGATCATCCTCAGAACTATCAAAATAAAATGAGGTGTCAAGACCCAAACACACCGAAATAATGTACATTGGTAACTAGGGCTGGGAATTGCCCTAAAATATGATACATTGACCTAAACAAAACATGCCCTCCATAGTTATTGGTTATTGGGACATTGAAGGATTCTTTCTTGCTTTGGCTGCATAGTAAAAAAAAAAAATGCTATCCAAATATTAATACGAGGAAAAAGTATCGATTGTCAGCTTTTGTGTGACAGTATTTGTTTCACCATTTAGAAAATACATTTATTTTTTTACATAATCCTCCTATCACAAGGCACCAAAGGTATTGAGACAAGCGGCCTGATCGGTTGGTCTGGTAAGTTCCATCTTTGACCTCACAGGCAGAAATGTGCAACTGTCTTGTCATGATTCTAGGCTATACATTTCCCTTAATAGTCTGCTACTGTTGTCTATCAACAAACATCAGGACCAATTAAGTCTCAGTTAAAGACAAGGAAGCCATTATGACGATGAAAAATCATTATAAACTAATATAGCCAAAACCTCTGGTTTACTGAAAACAACAGTTTGGAACATAATTAAAATGAAGAAAATCAGGTGATGAATGAGCTGGTAGCAGGAAGAACAGATCAGGAAGACTTTGCAGGAGGTAGGCTTGGTTGTGTCAGCCATTATCCGTAGAAGACTTCACAGACAGAACTTCAGAGGCTACATTGCATTAGCTAGCCTCAAAAACCGGATAGACAATTAAAAGTATCTAAAAGAGCCTGCAAACTAAGATTAACATGTGCCAGAGTAATGGAAAGAAGGTGTTGAGAAGAAAATAACTGCCATAGATCCACAGACAGCATACAATCTCATCTTTCAAATGGCTAACTTGTCTTCATTGATTATGGAACTGCTGACAATGGCAGCACTGAAATTAATTCTGAAGTACAGAAACAAAATTCAAGCAAATGCCACCAAATGTATTTGACAGTGCTTCACCATACCGAAAGAAATTGACCCCAGGGCAAAAAAGCAGATTGTTTTAGATGGGCCTATTTCAGCTATAAATCCAAATGAACAAAACGTTCCTTAGCAGAAGATGATATTAAAGACAAAGAGAAACTATATGTACGAAAACACCCTAAAAAGAAACTATACGTTAACCTAATAGAATGTTAGGCTAAATTGAAATGAAACCTATGGAGCATACAGCCAAAAGAAAAAAAATTGGTTCAATTTATCAATAATTCTTTAGGGATAATGTACACATTATCTTTTAGTCTAGTTACTTCAATTGACCTGAATCTTTATAAGCTGGATATTAATGATTAATCAAAAACCATTGTTCATAAACCATATAGTATATGGCTAAAGGCAATTCCATAGTAAGGTAAACCTGAGCACAAAAGGGATTTCAAATAATAAATATGTACATTAAAATATTAATTCATAATAAGGCAATTTCTTACTTGATTTGGTATAAAATGTCATCCATAACACTGGAATAGTCCTGAACTTACATGTTTTCAGTGAAGAAGCAGTGGGCCTTCTGCTGGATCAGGATCATGTCATGTCTGTCCCAACTACGCGAGGGACGCTGCATATGCTTCCTCCCCAGTACAAGAATGACCATGCCCTGGCGTTCAAGCTCCGAAACCACCGCCAGGAGCTGCATGGAAATACCCAAACAAGTTTGATTATCATAATATCTAGTACCATCTTTTTCAAACAAAATCCTATACCGAAACCTCTCTCCTCAGTGTCACAGCACTTTGCACTGCCCAAGCTGACTCTCTTCCTCTGTTCACTTTCTTCTAGATCTATCTGCTGTTTCTGACCATCAAATCCTCATATCCACACTGGCCATCTCAGACTCTGCCCACTCGTGGATTCCTAACAGGAGTTGGTGTCCCCCAGGGCTTGGTTCTAGGCCCTCTACACGCCACCTCAACTGGATCCATCATATCCTCACATGGTTTCAGAACCATTTAATGTGTGACCAAACTACTTTTCTTCTTTTACCTACTTCTGACACTAAAGTGGCAACCTATTTCTGGGTCCCCAGCAGATATCTACAGTGCCTTCAAATACAGAATATTGGTGGTGTTTCAAGTCATTGGCACAAAATGTCTGCTATAAACAATGGTATTTGTTTCACTTTCTTTTAATCATTCAGTCAAATTTAGAAATTTGGCTCAAAACACAAACACGATGATTCTGAAATGACCTTATTACGCTCTTGCTAGAATAGAACAACATGGTAATTTTGTAAGGGACTAAATTACAGATGTGGTCATTTTCCTGTGTGCCCATATTTACCTAAACTAAACAATCTCAGTAAAACAAGTCCTGTGCATAAATAGAATCTTGTCAGAATAACCAGTAAAATGTTGTATATCCCTGAACAAAACATTTTATGGCCAAGTTTGATCTGTCTGGTGTAGGCCAATCACTACAGATGTTGCCCATGTCCAGGAAACAGCTGCACTGCACAAAATAAAACAATACACTATACATAATCTTTTTAATATAGGGAAACTTGAAAAACCTGTTAACCTTATTGTTTTGTTGTCAATAAGTAGCCAACATGATACTACATGGCCAAATGTGGATACTCCTTAAAATCTGCGATTTGTCTTTTCCAGCCACCCATTGCTGACTGGTGATTAAAAGACACACATGCCAATGCATTCTCCATAGACAAACACTGCCAGTAGAATGACCCATAATGAAGAGCTCAGTGCCTCTCAATGTGGCACCGTCACAGCATGTCAACTTAACAAGTCCAATTTCCCCCCAGCCAGAGCAGCCCTGTTCAACTAGAAGTGCTGTTACTGTTAAACAGAATGTGACTGCAGAATGCACGGGACCTCTGAGAGGTGGAAATGCGTTCTCTGGAATGATATATCATGCTTCAACATCTGGCAGTCCGATTTGAATCTGGCTTTGGCGGATGCCAGGAGAACTCATGCATGCCCGATTACATAGAACCAACTGGAGTTGAAGGAATAATAGTCTGAGGCTGGTATTCCTGGTTCGAGGTAGGTCCCTTGCTTCCAGTGAAGGGAAATGTTAACGCTACAGCAAACAATGACATTCTGCACAATTCAACACTGTGGCAACGGTTTTGGGGAAGGCCCTTTCCTGTTTTAGCGCGACAACGCCTCCCGTGTTCAAAGTGAGGTCCTTGCAGAAATGATTTGTCGAGATTGGTGCAAAAGAACTTGACTGGCCTGTACAGAGGCCCAAAGTAAGCATGATACTTTATAAGGTAACATCTCGAGTGTGATTTCCACACATTTATACTATCAAGTTAAGTGGTTAAAATTTTCTTCTGTACATGCTGGAAAATTCTAGAATTTGTTAACAGATGGTTAACATATTTAAAAAAATCATGAACAATTAGTGGAGGACCATGACAAATGCAGATGCTTAGTAATGTCCTGTAATATAAAACATTTTCAGGGAACTTGTCTAGTCAAATAAGGCAACATTTTTATCAGGTACTTTTTTTTATCAGATCAAATCCTGTGCTCTTTCTTCCACTCTAGTGTTGATTTGGAAAAGCCAGGGGTGTGGCAATTTTCTGCTAACTCATGTAAGTGAACTGTGAATGGCAGCTGTGAGGTTTACCAAGAAAATGACAAGACAAGAAACAGGACAAGTCAATTATCTTTCTCACCACATTGTTTTAAGAGTTCAAGTTTCCTTTCATCTCTTCTAGCAAAAACGACATTCAAATATTGGAAAATATTGGACTACTTCGATTATAATGTCTATAGGACATATTATTTGTAAGAGCAAATAGCTGTTAATAGTAGATTAATGGTTTTACCCACACACACAAACTCCTACATGTCTGGTTGTCTGATGTGGTCAAGGCTTCAGACGAGTGGGTTGGGGAGATGTGGCCTTTTTACTGTGAAACTAGGACAGAAGTCACCTCCACAAATAAAGTTAACTCATTGAAATACTGCAGTTAGTCATATGAGAATGGAAGAGAAAACCCTCAACAAAGCATCAGGGTCTGTATGTGTGCTGGAACAAAGCTCCCTGTGCTACATTGGCATGTGATTTGTATCTTTTCTATGCAGTCAGTGCCCTGAGGCCATAACACCCTGCTCACTGTGGCCTAACATACGTCATAGGATGACAATGAGAAACAGCTGGGGCAAGGTAGAGGAATCATTCACACAGTGTGTGTGCCCAGATGGCACACTTCTGGTCAGAATGTGGTAAATAATGATTTTGTTACCAAAGAACAGACTGTCCATACACTGTGAATTTCTATGTTGGGCTGTGAGTCCATGGTTAAATAAATATACACAGCACACAAAATATAACCCTCTTTCCCACAGGATCTGATCTATAAGTGAGTTAGTGTCATCATCCATACACAGCCTGTCAGAACACCCTCTACAAACCAAACACTGTCTCATCTTGTGGATCAAGTGGGGAAAGAACATTAGTAGCTCATGTGCTGGGATATCAGTTGATTAACTCAGTTGGAATTGAAAGGCATCCCTTTTAAGGATTTGCATTTGGGTCTACATGGTGTGGCTGTGCACCATATTATAATTTAGTGGTAATAGGAAAGCCTGAGACATGTGGAACATCAATCTCATACAGAATTACTTAGTTGTACTGAGTCAGAAAAACAAAATATTGGTGGAAATTTGTATTTTGTTACAAGAAATACATTTCACAAGATTAGAAAACTCAAGTACTTTCCCCCACAGATTTAACCTAGCTTATTTGCATTAATGATGACTGATCTTGAACACTCCACATTAACGACCTCCGCATTGGAAGATTATTTGAGTGACGCTAACAGTGGTTTGGTTTCTATTGTCAGTATGAACTTAAACACACTACATGAGCTGTTGTCTTGACAACTGGAAGAGTACTAAGAGTAACAGTACAGGGGTGTGCAAACCTTTTAGCTCGGAAGGCCATAGCAGGATTTTGAAATTGAGCGCCTACCATTTGTTTTGAGATTTGTTAATTATGAATGATTTTCAGGCCAAGAAAGGACAAAAATTACCAAAAATATCTATGTTTAAATAATTTAAATCCAGATTCAGATATACTAGTGTGGGCATGTGAGTTACATATATATTTTTATACTCAAAATTGTTCAACAAAAAAAATCTCAGCGGTTGAAAACTACTATATGTGCAGAGCAGAGCTTCCGTTGGCCTGCCACAGCCAATTACATAGTGCTGTTGCTGTTGTGTCCGGTACATTTTCCAAATATCCAGGAAAATCAAATACTGCCGGTCAAATTGTCCGGTGTAAAATGTTCCTAACTGAAGCCCTGCTCCACAGATTGAATCCATACTGATTGCTCTATACGTTTCCAGATATTAAATTACACAAATTACAATGTAAAATTATATATCCATTATGAGTGTTATTTTTCAGGTGTTTCTTTAATTTTAGAAAAACTAAAACTGTAAAAATGTAATCCTTAATAACTTGCTTTTCTCAATCAAGAAAAAAATCTAAAAGGCATCTAAACAACGTTAGCCTTTTCTGTTCTACAGGTTTCGAGATGCTGCATAAAATTGCTGACCAAGAAGTAATTCTTAGAGATGCAAAGAAAAAAGTGTTTGAATGGACATTCCAAACTCTCTGTGGCTATTGTGTTAACAGGAAAACATTTATGAAATGAACACATTCAATCCAGCGAGAGTGGCACATGCAGATTGTACTTATCTAACACAGGTAATAGATGGGCAGGCCTTCCCTGTTGCTACTTTCAGAAAACAGGCATGCCTTACCTTAGCTCATGACAATGATATATTCTAGATTCCCAATCTTATAGGAGATCTGATGGAGGACTCACCGTCTGAGACTGTTTCCCTTTAATACCAACGTTGGCCACATTGAGTCCATCTATGACCACGTCAAAGCAAGGCTTCCGCTTGACAAAATTCTTAAAGCTCTCCAGCTCCTAGGAGAGAGATAAATATTTGGTCAACAGTTTACACATATGGTTACATTAACAAACGTAATCTAAAAATATACTTCAAAGTTACATGCACTAGCTCACATTGCATACCGTTCAGTACGCAATAAGGAGGAACTTCAGTAACAGGGACAAATGTTTACTCAACAGCTAGGGTTTCCCTCTTGTATATTTCTCTGATTCCAATTCAGTTGGAACTGGACATAGAGAGGCAATAGACAGTCAGTGGGTACAGTGACGGGAAAAAGTACTTAATCCCCTGGTGATTTTGTACATTTGTTCACTGACAATGGTAGGTTTATTTGAACAGTGAGAGACAGAACAACAACAAAAATCCAGAAAAACACATATCAAAACATTTCTAAATTGATTTGCATTTTTTGAGGGAAATAAGTATTCAACCCCTCTGCAAAACGTGACTTCGTACTTGGTGGCAAAACCCTTGTAGGGAATCACAGGGGTCAGACGTTTCTTGTAGATGGCCACCAGGTTTGCACAGATCTCACTCCTCTTTGCAGATCTTCTCCAAGTAATTAAGGTTTCGAGGCTGACATTTGGAACTCGAACCTTCTGCTCCCTCCACAGATTTTCTATGGGATTAAGGTTTGGAGAGTGGCAAGGCAACTGCAGGACCTTAATGTGCTTCTTCTTGAACCACTCCTTTGTTGCCTTGGGCATGTGTTTTGGGTCATTTTCATGCTGGAATACCCAGCCATGACCCATTTCCAATGCCCTGGAAGAGGGAAGGAGGTTCTCACCAAAGATTTGACTGTACATGGCCCTGTTCATCGTCGCTTTAATGTGGTGAAATTGTCCTTTCCCCTTAGCAGAAAAACACCCCCAAAGCATAATGTTTCCACCTCCTTGTTTGACTGTGGGGATGTTGTTCTTCGGGTCATAGGCAGCATTACCCATCTGATTACCATTTTCCTGATCATTGCAACTCCACGAGGTGAGATCTTGCATTAAGCCCCTGACCGAGGGAGATTGACAGTTCTTTGTGTTTCTTCCATTTGCAAATAATCGCACCAACTGTCACCTTCTCACCAAGCAGCTTGGCAATGGTCTTGTAGCCCATTCCAGCCTTGTGTAGGTCTAAAATCTTGTCCCTGACATCCTTGGACATCTCTTTGGTCTTGGCCATGGTGGAGAGTTTGGAGACTGATTGATTGCTTCTGTGGACAAGTATCTTTTTTACAGGTAACAAAATGAGATTAGGAGAACTCCCTTTAAGAGTACGCTCTGAATCTCAGCTTGTTACCTATATAAAAGACACCTGGGAGCCAGAAATAATATTTTTTTTGTATTAAAATGCAAATCAATTAATATTTTTTTTACATGCATTTTTCTGGATTTTGTTGTTATTATTCTGTCTCTTACTGTTCAAATAAACCTACAATTAAAATTATAGACTGATCATTTCTTTGTTAGTGGGAAAACGTACAAAATCAGCAGGGGACCAAATACTTTTCCCCCGTATGTAAACTTCAAGGCCATTTGGGTGATTTCTGTTATGATTATTATGATCTGTCATTATGAGCCAAACAATTACGGGATAATAAATGGCTTCATATGATCACTATCCTTAGATAAAAGACAGTTTGTTTGCATGATCAGTCATATTTTCTAAATCAATGCCAATATTTCACAGTTTCTGGCAGGGTATGCAAACTAATGAGCACAACTTTAGCTGTCATATGTTGTCGTATACTACTAGTATGACTTCATATCCCCTTTTACCGCTTTACATTGTTAACTAGTATTAAATCACATTAATGCATCTCTAGCTTTTGTAGTATATTGCCGATATACAGTGGCTATGTGTTGTGTCCAGTTACTCTGCAATGTGTCGTGCCTAAGAAATGCTCTTAGCCGTAGTATACTGACTATATACCATAAAGCCCTCCTGCTTAATTATACAATAATTCTACCCTACTCTAGCTAATGGAACAGGCCAGTACTTTCACTTCTTTGTCTTTGCGATGCAAATAGCCAGAGAAATCCCCAACCACACCCCAATACAAATCTAATGTTGAGCCAAAACAACAGAAAGACTGTACACCCATGAGCCCTTTGCAGATATGTAGGCCTTTTCCCACTTGATTATATTTAAGCGTTGAGTATTTAAAAATAAAATGGAAATAATGTTAAGAAGCTGGTGACCTTTCAGGACAGCATTGATATGAGACATCTACATGATAGGATAATTATATTATCAGAATCTTTTTGGAATGAGGAAACATTCCAGAAATAGAGGACATTCATAATTCAAGAAATTTCAGGCCCTGTATATGCCCATTAAATTATTGTTTGACCATTAGCCTGAGGTAAAACAAAGATCACAGATTGTACTGTCTTTGCACAACTAAGCTGTTTTACATGGAAAAGGGAGACAAAGCTGAGACATTTGGGGGATTTTCAGAGACTATTGTTGTGGATGACAAGAAGGCTGTTAAACCTGTTATCATCACCTAGTCAGGTCCAAAGTTTGAGGAAGAGGATTTAACTAGGTCTATATTAAAAAACCCTGCATGCCAGGCTGTTCCCTGTCAACATACTGCAAAAACATTGCCGTATTTCCTGCATATTTACAGCACCTCAACTGTCATGTATCAATGCAGGGCTATCTTAAAATTATGTTAAAATGTAAGCCAGAAAATGTTTCTCTAGCTGTCTTGTTTAGGACAAAACGAGAAATGGCCTAGTGATGCACTGCTGAAAAACAAGTTCATTGACACAATTTGTTAAAGAAAAGTGGTAAAGATGCTTCTCATTCATTTGCAAATGAACCTTTTTCGCACCATTTCATGTACAAGACAACCAAGTTGAGCATTAGCAGTTAGCATTGAGTGCCCCACACTGGTTTCACTTCATAAACAACTCATTCATGAAGCCATGGGGGGTTAGTGTGCATGCACACACACGCACGCATGCAGGCAAGCAGGGACTTTCCAGGGTCACTCATGTGAGAGTCTATTGAGAGCTGAAATGTGAAACTCTTTTGTGCAGCTTATATGACTGCAGCCAGCTTAAAATGTCCAAGCTATTCAACTATATAAAAACGTCACAAAAGACTAGTGTTACCTGAAAAAACAGAGAGGGATCACAGCTTAGAAACAGGCACTTAATGTGTTACAGTTCATCTCAACATGCAACAGTGGAATTCAAATTATATTTCTCTAAATAAACTATCATTAAATAGCCCATTACATATTTACAAAGATAATACTCATTAAGCTATTCCAAAAAATATATAACACAGGCTGTTTGACGGCATTTGAGGAGCATCAAATCCTTAGACTCAGTCTCTAAGAATTGTATCATTCCTACCACGCATCCGAACATTTCTCATCGATGAAACATAAATTACAGCATAAAGGACATTGACAATGTTGGAACCAAATTGGCATTTTCTTCATTAGTGGCATATTTATTGTTTTGCCTCAGCTAGGTCATGTTTAAATAAAATATTATTTTAGATCATAAGAATCCGTTCACTATTATATTGAATGACATCACAAAGCAGGGTGAGCAATGTGGGTATGGGAGCCAAAGGTATGGCTGCAAACAGTTTTGTACCACACCCACACATGCTATAGCTTATGCTTTCTCAGTTTCCTTTGATACGTTGAGAAGCATAGCTCTCAGAAAACAATGTTTTCTGTTATGTTAAATTTGAGAATCATAACATCATGTTGATTATTTGGCACAAGTCAAGTTTTGCATTCTGGTCTTTAATGCAAGCATGTCTAATATGCTTCATTATTTGCACCCATGCAGACAAATTTGGATGGGCTTGGATGGGGTAGAATCAAACAAAAGGATTTCATTACAGTATATACATTCCTGAGCACTGTTTTGAAATGCAGACTACCTACATACAAGTTATAAGTGTCTACATTCTATGTTGGGCAAAAAAAAGACTTGCAACCTATACAAGAGGCCCCCAAGAGATGTGGAGCATTAGCCTTAAACAACACTGCATTTCCCAGCTGAATAGTTTGAACAATACATAAACATGTATCCTAAAAGCATCCAGTAAGAAACGTATAGTTCAAAATCCAATACTAAATCAAGGTTGACCAGAGGTTTATTTTTCACACCATTTGTTGTGCAAATCTTAATGGCGGCATTTGGATAAATCTGCACTACACGACCTGCTGCCTTTTAACTCACTTGGTTTTATACAACACAAGCACCCTCTAGTGGCCCTCATATTCAGTGGGACTATTTTCTGTCACTATATGATATTGTTTAACCAGGCTTTTTCTGCCATGGAAACTCATAAACCAGCCACCTACACATTTGTCACTCCTAAAAAGTAGTTACAAAATGCTTTAAAGACCAGTTTTAGAAAACAATACAAGCTAAACATCATTTAAACTCCAACAGTAGATAAACTGAACTACAGCTTCGATATGCAGTCGCCAACTCTGTCAGGTGGAAAACACGCACATCTTTGCCCAGCAGTTCCATGGGCTGTCAACCACTCTAACACACTCTCAAATTTATTTCTGTGCCATACTTTCAATAATGCTTTGAATAATTGTTAGCGAAAATAGTTTCCTAGACAGAAACCATATTGTTTTTAAAGATGACACATAATGGCAGGTAGTGAGAGAGCGCTTTGTTAACATTACAAGCTTTACAAGTTTCACCTAAACAAATCATGCAAATCAATCAGAATATTAGCCAGGTGCCAAATGTTCACATCCCATGCTGCCAATCTAGCTGTTATCTTTATCTATCTAGCAACCAAAATAATGTATTGAATAAAAAACATATTTTTTCTTAATTGTAGCACAGATAAAATAATGTATGTGAAGGTTCACAAACCTCTGGAGTGGTCTTTTTGAAAACATCTCTGCCTTGGATTACTTCCTCCATCACACTGCCCTTTAGCAGGACATACTCCTCTTGACTCAGCTGGATAGACTCCAGTTTCACATGGCAGCTCTGACATACTCCCCTGGCGAAAGAAGTAAAGGTCACAGAGTAAGAAATTAGTAGATTTACAAACTGTATGAAAAAAATGCTTATTAGGTCTGTTAATTTATTGTTAAAGTATATAAATGCACTACAGTGCAAACGTTTGGGATTAGGTAGACACGTCTTTTTTTGGAACGCTAAGCATTTTTTAGTCCATTAAAAACAACATCTTATTGGTCAAAAATCCAGTGCAGACATTGTTTATGTTGTAAATGACTTGTAGCTGGAAACGACTGATGTTTAATGCATTCTAGGCAGACTGGCCAATAAATAGAAAAGCTTAAAACGGACAAAACAACAGACACTGGCCGGGGAAGAACTCTGCCAAGAAAGCCAGCATCCGGGAGTCGCCTCTTCACTGTTGATGTTGAGACTGGTGTTGAGACTATTTAATTAACTGCCAGTTGAGGACCTGTGTGGCCAAATGGAAAACACTGCAGTAAAATGCACTTGGAATTTTTCCCCAGAATAGGCTGATGAGTTTCACAAGAAAATTATTTGTTTCTGGACATTTTGAGCTACAAGAGTCATTTACAACATAAAAAGTCAACATTGTATTTCTGATCAATATGATATTATTTTAAATGGATAAAAAATGTGGCTTTTCTTTCAAAAACATGGACATTTCTAAGTGACCCCAAACCTTTGAATGTTAGTTTTATTTTATGTTATCACCTGGAATCTGAAGTGGACCAGTTTCCTCTCCACTTCTGGTCTGGAAGACTGGTGGGAGATAAGTTCATCATGATATCCTGATGGACATTTTGGAAATTTTCTGATTAAAAATCTGATCTAAATAAAGCTTTCTTTCCCAAATAGTAGGATACAGTCCATTCAGAGAGTATTTAGACCCCTTCACGTCACCACATTTTGGTATGTTACAGCACGACAGTGCACGCCCCAACAAAAAGGAAGCATCAGTGCACGCCCCCAAAAAAACGAGGCAGTAGGTCCACAAGAACTAGTGTGGTGCAGAACAGAATATTCCAAAAACATTGAGAAAATCAAAACATTTGTTGTGGCTTTATGAAACCCTCAAAACATTTACTACTCAATAGTGACACCTGCTGGTAAGAAATGTTCTTCCATATGTATTTGTCCATACTGTTTGGGCTATGTTGCACTGCAAAGGGACATTAGAATCTGGGGTTTGTATTCCATATTGCTTTTGTCTTTCCAGTTTGCTTTTCAAAATAACTATTCATCCATTATTTGTTGGATGACAAAGGAGTATGGACGAAAAGAGTCATAAGATGCACTAAATTAAACAATTTATTTGAGCAGCAATAAATAGTGGTGTTTCGACTGAAAACATTTTGTAAAAATCATTAGGATTCCATCTTGTGCAGAGTAGCGTAGAAGTCGGCAATGCTATGCGCTAAACCACCGCTGAAGATAGTGAAACACTATTGTAATTCAATTGCTAAATAAGATGTCTAGTAGAGGTTGGCATTTAAAAGCAAAGACATGTGCGCTCAGAGAACTGTGGAAACATGCATTTTACAACAAGCACTTTGAAACAAGTTAATATTAACTTGGCTAACTACAAAAAAATGCCACACAGTTAACTCTCACGATCTCTCAGTAATCTCACAAATGTGTCTCTTTGTGATTCTCGCCATAGTCAAAGTTGTTGGTACTTCCACCTCATTTTCAAAACCAGTTTGACACTCAATAGACAAGGTTTTGTTCAGAATCAAGTAATAAAGTGTTTCGGAACACGTCACAGAAAATTGTTCCAATGCAGTGAGTGTCGAAAAGATCAGAACTGTATTGAGCATGATTGCCAAGCAGCCCATCACTACCAAGAACAAAGCAGCCTATATCATTATTTCACCAATGGAAAAAGTTTGTAATTACCAGGTCTCTTCCTAGAGCTAGCCGTATGGCCAAACTGAGCAATCATAGGAGAAGGGTCTTGGTGGAGGTGACCAAGAACCTGATGACCACACTTCCTGTGTGCAGATGGGAGAAACTCCACCAATTAAGCCTTTATGATAGAGCAGCTAGGTGGGCACTACTCTGCAGTAAAAGGCACTTAGAATTTACCACAGGCACCTAAAGGAGTCTCTGATAATGAGAAACAATATTGAACTCTTTGGCGTAAATGCCAAGTATCACATCTGGAATAAACAAGGCAATGCTCATTACCTGGCCAATACCATCCCTATGGTTATGCATGGTGGTGGCAGCATGATGCTGTGGGGACGTTTAGCGGAAGGGACTGGGAGACAAGTCAGCATCGAGTGAAAGATGAAGAGAAAAGTACAGATAGATCCCTGATGGAGACCTGTTCTAGAGCACTCAGGACCTCAGACTTTGAAGGTTCACCTTCCCACCCTAAACACACAGCCGAGGCAACACATGAGTGGCTTTTGGACCAGTCTGTGAATGTCCTTGAGTGGCATCGATGTGCCCCATCCTATCTGACGCAGCTTGAGAGGATCTACAGAGAATAATGGGAGAAACTCCTCAATTACAGGAGTGCCAAGCTTGTAGCGTCATACCAAGATGATGTGAGACTGTCATCCCTGCCAAAGGTACTTCAACAAAGTACTGACAGAAGGGTAATTAATATGAATGAAAATGTCATTTGTTATAATTTATTTTATAAATTTGCTAGAAGTAATAAAGATGTTGCTTACTCATTGCTTACTAAACATGCCAACTTTATAGAGTCGTCATTTCAAAACAGAAACAACCTGTGACTGTCTCTGCCCAGCCTTCTTTCCTAGGTTCTGCCCACTCTACTCATTTTGCCTCATATTGGAAATGAGAGGGTTATTGGGTTAATTAAAACATTTTTGCCCAAAATTTCTCACAGTAATAATTTGTGATGTTAGGCCTATTCAGTAACCTGTACAAGGACTTACCTCTCAAACCAGGCCTTGATAGCTGAGGCAAGAGTCTCCTTGGGATAGATCTGGTTGTCCCGCAAATGAAACAGAATGGACTTCAGCTGGTCCTCGTGGCCCTGCAGAGAGAGACCACACTGGAACAGGGTCTGCCATGTCTCCTGATTAGGAATCAGGCCTTTCTGCATCAGCTCAGCATACAGGGCCCAAGCTGTGGAACTGTCATGATGCAGCACCGCCCCAGCGATAAGATCGCCGTAATTACGTGGTGACGGCATGATGGCCCTCTTAATGTTCTCCAGGATGTTCAGCCCCTCCTTCCAGCGTTCTGTCCTGCTGAAGCCCTTTATAAACAGGCTAGAGGCCCCAGTGTCTAACGTCTTGAACTGGTTCTTCATGATGTCGTACATGTCAAACACCTCAGAGTGGTGGCCGCCGGCAACACACAGTGTGAGATAGCGCAGAAGCAGCTCGTAAGACAGCGTCCCAGTATCCATTGCAATGTAAGCCAGGAGAGACTTTGCCACATTGATGTCCGTTCCATTTGCCACCATTGATGTCATCATTCGTATGTCAAAGCGATCAGGGTTCGATGAGGCCATTTGAAGGCACTTCCATTCTGAGGCAGTAAGAGGGTGGTCTGGGGGTTCTAGACTTTTCTTCTTTCTGTGGACATCTGGTTCCTCCTCCAGCAGGGCTGCCTCAGCCCTTCTTTTTTGGTATTCAGCGGTTCTCTTAGCAGTCCCAGCAGCAAACACTGAATTGGGAAAACTGGGCCGCTCTCTAATATTGAAATCCCTTTGTTTTGTGTCATTGAGTGCATGTCTGCTGAAACCTTTAGTACATAAGAGTCTGGCACTGCCTGATAGCTTGCCAATCACATTATTTATGAGAGTAAAGCTAGCAGTGCAAGTGTTAAATTGTGGGTTACAGTATTTCAAAATTAATATTGGTCTTAACGTAAGGAAGAAGCCCATCATTGAAAGAAAATGTGTTGATAAAATATGATGACACCCAATTCCAACAACTCTACACCAACAATTGACATTAGATATCCTTCATAATCAAAATAATAATGTTACCTAAATACTTTAACAATATACTCTTAAGTTTACTGTACACACTATCACCAGCTGTAAACAATCATGCGTTCGAGTCAAGCCCAGTACTTGCTCAGCAATAACGATCCTGTCTTTCACCACCTGTCAAAGCACAACAATATCTTAAAAGAATAAGTTCAAGCTTCGTTATCTAGGTGATCAAGATCAAACATTTCCTAAGCAAACATGTAGCTGAAAATACCGGTTTCGTTGAGTTGATAAGGATTCAGGAGGTCCAAGACCAAAAAGTATGTTTTAATAGAGTATTTGATCAAACAGAAAACACACTTTAGTGTTCTCATAACCCACGGCGCTCACCTGCAGAATAAGAACGTCGCATAATGTGACGTCGTAACAAAGTGACATTCGTGATGAGGTTCAGAGATCACATAGAAAACCGACCAATCACAAGAGACCTAACCATCTCAGACATAGTAAAAAATCTATAAGTTCTAATAAGATTGCGTAACTTATTTTTATGTTATTACGAATTGACAGAAATAAAAATGGCAAATGGCGACGTAGTGAACTGGAAAGAGCTTCTGAAAAAAAGATTGGCATCTTCCAAGAAAGGTTTGTTGCTTCCAACAGGTATACTCTTTGTTTTGTTAATGGAGGAGCGTAGCTAGCTACATTTTGTTTGCTAACCACTGTACTGTAATTAGCCTGTTCCTTTTTTGTGTTAGTAACGTTACGTTATCTATATAACTACGGCTGGCCTTGTCCCACAACTAAAAGTAAGCTGGACATGGAAATGATTAACTGACTAACGATAGTTAGCTAGCTTACGTTAGACACGCTATTTACAGCAGAGATCTACTACAGCCACTTAGCAGCATTGGAACATATTGAACATTCAAACACCCTTTTGTTGTTTTAACATCTATCAATTTCTGTTCAGATGAGAGGACTGAGGAAGAGAAGAAAGCAGAAGAGACAGCACTCTTCAGTAAATACTACACAGAGTGGAGGGGAGGAGGAAGCAATAGAGAAAATTATAAGAACATTCCACGCTTCTATTACAGGGCAAGCAATCGAACGTTCTGACAGAATATAACATTTAAAAAAAGAAACGATTTAAATGTTTTATTTTCAAATGCTTTTTAGTTTATAATATTAATGATGATGAAGATGATATTTAAGACACTTTGGATTATCGTGCCTTTGTTTTACTTTTGAAATGGTCCTATATCGTTGTGGTCCTTAGCTTCCTGCAGAGGATGAAGTTCTCCTGCAGAAATTGCGAGAGGAGTCTAGAGCAGTTTTTCTTCAAAGGAAGAGCCGGGAACTTCTGGACAATGAGGAGTTGCAAGTGAGACTTAACATCAAAGCTACCTCAAACAAATATTTTGTCAAATATAAAGCTTTAGATGTTACTGAATATCTGAAATATTCAAGCAGTCATATTAGTTAAGCAAAATATCCTTTCTGCTATGCAGAACCTCTGGTTTCTGCTGGACAAGCACCAAGTGCCACCCATGACAGGAGAAGAGGCAATGATAAGCTATGACAGTTTTCTGAAGGTTGGAGAAAAAGCAGGGGTAAAGTGCAAGTGAGTGTATAATGTCTTGGTTTTTTGTATTTTAATTTGTCAAAAGTAAAATAAATGCATATTTGTGAGTTTATTACACCGTTCTGTTTATTCAGTTATAAATATTTGAAACAAATAACATGGGAATTCAGATGTTATTGTTTTAATGTGTTGTTTTTGAAATGGTGTGTAACAGATAAACATTCCGTAACTATATTTAACACAGGCAAATTATACTCCAACACATTTTTTAACATGGTTACTTGGAGTGGAATATGGAATTCTTCCTTTTTTCTCCCAGGCAGTTCTTCACTGCCAGAGTGTATGCCAAACTCCTGCACAACGATCCATATGGCAGGATATCAATTATGCAGTTCTTTAACTATGTCATGAGAAAAGGTCAGTTTCTGATCCATTTCTCTTATTGTCTTTTGTCCATAATTTAAGATAGAATGCTTAGTTTCTTGCTATATGCATGTTGGGTCTCCAATTTTTGTAATATAGATTAGTTCAGTTGTCATAACCTGTATAAGCTTGTTTTATAATTATATTTGTAAACAATGTAAATTTAAACAAACACAATATAGTGTCATAACCAACTATTGTACAGTTGTGCTCAAAAGTTTGCATACCCTTGGATAATTGGTAATATACCTACCATTTGTAAAGAAAATATGCGTGATCAGGCAAAACACGGGGTTAGGTTTAGGTCTGTCAACAGAATGGCACAATCATAAAACAAAACATGGCAACAAAGATTTTTTTTTTTTTACTGACCACTGTTCAAAAGTCTGCACACAATTAGTTCTTAATACTGTGTATTGCCCCCTTTAGCATCAATGACAGAATGCAGTCTTTTGTAATAGTTGTCTATGAGGCCCCAAATTCTTGCAGGTGGTATAGCTGCCCATTCATCATGGCAAAGTCAAAGTCATGCAAAGTCTTTGGTCGTCTTGCATGAACTGCAGGTTTGAGATCTCCCCAGAGTGGCTCGATGATATAAAGGTCAGGAGACTGTGATGGCCACAGAACCTTCACCTTTTCCTGCTGTAACCACTGGAGTTTTAACTTGGCCTTATTTTATATCCTTTTCCATTTTTATAGATCCATTACCTTGTTACACAGGTCTTTTGACAATTCTTTTTTGCTCCCCATGGCTCAGTATCTAGCCTGCTCAGTGCATCCACGTAAGAGCCAACAAACGAATTTACTATTTATACATAATAAATGAGTAGACTGCTCAGTGCACTAATTGCAATTTAAAATCCACAGGTGTCAGAAATTCACCTTTAAGTGCCATTTTCACCTGTGTGTGTTACTTTGTGTGTCTGTAACAATGCCAAACATTCAAGGGTATGTAAACTTTTGATCACGGCCATTTCTGTTATCATTATGATTTAAAAAGGAGTCAACTATGTGATAAGAAATGGCTTCATATAATCACTATCCTTAAATAAAAGACATGATCAGTCATGTTTTCAGAATCAATGCTAAAATGTCACTTTCTGCCAGGGTATGCAAACTTATTAGCACAACTGTAATTCTGGTGAATGGTCAGTCCTTGTATGTTAGGTCTGTTTTGGAATTTGGGTTGGTTACATTTCTGTAGGCCAAACTATTAAATATTTTCCTGTATAGAGGAGACCTGATTCATCTTTTTTCATTAAGTATTCTACAGTAGCTTAAATATGTGTTGTAAATGTAGCAATTCATTGTGGGTTTGGTGAGAATGTAGTGGTGTTTGGCAACAGTAAAAGTTTCATAGTAGCTTAATGGTGTTTGGGAATACAGTAATGCTAGTATTTTATAAGTCTGATTATGCTTTTTGACTCGTATTCCAGTGTGGCTTCACCAGACAAGAATAGGACTGAGTCTGTACGATGTGGCTGGACAGGGCTACCTCCGTGAGTCTGTAAGTACGATGAGGCTGCACGGGGTTACCTCCGTGTGTCTGTAAGTACTGAGTCTGTACGATGAGGCTGGACAGGGCTACCTCCGTGAGTCTGTAAGTACTGAGTCTGTACGATGAGGCTGGACGGGGCTACCTCCGTGTGTCTGTAAGTACGATGAGGCTGGACGGGGCTACCTCCATGTGTCTGTAAGTACTGAGTCTGTACGATGAGGCTGGACGGGGCTACCTCCATGAGTCTGTAAGTACGATGTGGCTGGACAGGGCTACCTCCGTGAGTCTGTAAGTACGATGAGGCTGGACGGGGCTACCTCCGTGTGTCTGTAATTACTGAGTCTGTACGATGAGGCTGGACGGGGCTACCTCCGTGTGTCTATAAGTACTGAGTCTGTACGATGAGGCTGGACGGGGCTACCTCCGTGTGTCTGTAAGTACTGAGTCTGTACGGGGCTACCTCCGTGTCTGTAAGTACTGAGTCTGTACGATAAGGCTGGACGGGGCTACCTCCGTGTGTCTGTAATTACTGAGTCTGTACGGGGCTACCTCCGTGTCTGTAAGTACTGAGTCTGTTCGATGAGTCTGTACGGGGCTACCTCCGTGTCTGTAAGTACTGAGTCTGTACGATGAGGCTGGACGGGGCTACCTCCGTGAGTCTGTAAGTACTGAGTCTGTACGATGAGGCTGGACGGGGCTACCTCCGTGTGTCTAAGTACTGAGTCTGGACGGGGCTACCTCCGTGTGTCTGTAAGTTCTGAGTCTGTACGATGAGGCTACCTCCGTGTCTGTAAGTACTATTACAGTGGGACAAAAAAGTATTTAGTCAGCCACCAATTGTGCAAGTTGTTATGGTGCAAGTTCTCCCACTTAAAAAGACGAGAGGCCTGTAATTTTCGTCATAGGCACACTTCAACTATGAGACAAAATGAGAAACAAAATCCAGAAAATCACATTGTAGGATTTTTTTATGAATTAATTGGTAAATTATGGTGGAAAATAAGTATTTGATCAATAAAAAAAGTTCATCTCAATACTTTGTTATATACCCTTTGTTGGCAATGACAGGTGTCAAATGTTTTCTGTAAATCTTCACAAGGTTTTCACACACTGTTGCTGGTATTTTGGCCCATTCCTCCATGCAGATCTCCTCTAGAGCAGTGATGTTTTGGGGCTGTCGCTGGGCAACACAGACTTTCAACTCCCTCCAAAGATTTTCTACGGTGTTGAGATCTGGTGACTGGCTAGGCCACTTCAGGACCTTGAAATGCTTCTTACGAAGCCACTTCCTCGTTGCCCAGGCGGTGTGTTTGGGATCATTGTCATGCTGAAAGACCCAGACACCTTTCATCTACAATGCCCTTGCTGATGATGGAAGGAGGTTTTCACTCAAAATCCCCACCATACATGGCCCCATTCATTATTTCCTTTACACGGATCAGTCGTCCTGGTCCCTTTGCAGAAAAACAGCCCCAAGCATGATGTTTCCACCCCCATGCTTCACAGTAGGTATGGTGTACTTTGGATGCAACTCAGCATTCTTTCTCCTCCAAACACGACGAGTTGAGTTTTTACCAAAAAGTTATATTTTGGTTTCATCTGACCATATGACATTCTCCCAGTCCTCTTCTGAATCATCCAAATGCTCTCTAGCAAACCTCAGACGGGCCTGGACATGTACTGGCTTAAGCAGGGGGACACATCTGGCACTGCAGAATTTGAGTCCCTGGCGGCGTAGTGTGTTACTGATGGTAGCCTTTGTTACTTTGGTCCCAGCTCTCTGCAGGTCATTCACTAGGTCCCCCCGTGTGGTTCTTGGATTTTTGCTCACCGTTCTTGTGATCATTTTGACCCCACAGGATGAGAACTTGCGTGGAACCCCTGATCGAGGGAGATTATCAGTGTTCTTGTATGTCTTCCATTTTCTTATAATTGCTCCCACAGTTGATTTCTTCACACCAAGTTGCTTAGCTATTGCAGATTCAGTCTTCCCAGCCTGGTGCAGGTCTACAATTTTGTTTCTGTGTCCTTTGACAGCTCTTTGGTCTTGGCCATAGTGGAGTTTGGAGTGTGACTGTTTGAGGTTGTGGACAGGTGTCTTTTATACTGATAACAAGTTCAAACATGAATACAGGTAATGAGTGGAGGACAGAGGAGCCTCTTAAAGAAGTTGTTACAGGTCTGTGAGAGCCAGAAATATTGCTTGTTTGTAGGTGACCAAATACTTATTTTACCGAGGAATTTACCAATAAATTAATAAAAAATCCTACAATGTGATTCTCTGGATTTTCTTTTCTCATTTTGTCTCTCATAGTTGAAGTGTGCCTATGATGAAAATTACAGGCCTCTCTCATCTTTTTAAGTGGGAGAACTTGCACAGTTGGTGGCTGACTAAATACTTTTTTGCCCCACTGTATATTTTCAGAGCATAAGCTCTTGGTGGGTGGGGCTTACTTAATGCAAGGGTCCATCTAAATTTACCTATTCGTGCCTTGTCATGAGGCATTAAGAATTATTTCCTATTATCACAAATTTGGAACTCTCCTGTGGAGCATCTCTGGTTACAGTGTGTTTTTCCCTTTCTCTTAGTGAAGGTTTCAATGACCCTCTACCTTTGTAAATATTTTTTTTTAATGTAATTTTCTGCTGGTATTTTAACTTTTAGACCATTAGGTGCCTATAGGAAGTGTACACACCTAAAAGGTTTATTTTTTTGTGTTCAGTGCCCCAGTTTCAGGCATTTGAATAGTTTTTATCACTTATCTGTGCACCATACTCCACAATTTTTACAGGATTTCTCTATTGTTAAAGATAATTACATATTAAAAATACACACAAAAACGTATAAGCCCACCCTAGGTGGTGGAAGCATGTTTGACAGTAATGTGTCTGCCTGAATAGGTGTCCACTACTTTTACACACCCAGCTTTGGCAAAAATTCAGTCTGTAAATATCCTTGGGTATGGAGTTTATTATTAAAAGCAACTTACTTTTGTGCATACATTTTTTCAATTTAGCCCCATCTGTTGAATTTAATCTGAAAACATGTGTATTGCTACAATTTAACACTGCTTGATTCCAACTTCCAAAAGCCCTGCAAGTGTGGAGTGTGGCACATTTTACTAAAAAAGTAATTTGCCTAAACCTCTAAGACACCGACACAACAAAATGTGAAAAGGTTCAAAGGTGTGTAGAATAACTAGTATATGCACTTTACATGTGTAAAGGAGGTGTAAATGATCCAAGCCCCATATTCATTGTAGGTGGAAAAACAGATCTTGGAATTGAAATTGGTTTTGTGTTCTGTTACAGGATTTGGAAAACTACATTTTGGAGTTGATCCCTACCCTCCCTCAGCTTGATGGCCTGGAGAAGTCATTCTATTCCTTCTATGTCTGCACCGCAGTTCGCAAGTTTTTTTTTTTCCTTGATCCTCTACGGACAGGTCAGTTAATGATAATCACTCAACAAAAAAGCAAGAGTAAAATGTGCAGATGTATGCATGTATACAAACCTTTGGGGTTTTATAATCCCTATTTTTTGAATTACAATGGTTCTGCATACCAACAACTGAATTGTTGGTGTACACAAAATTAAAATCCTACTCCCTCATTTGTTTATTTTCAGGGAAAATTAAGATTCAAGATATCTTGGCCTGCAGCTTTCTGGATGATTTGCTAGAACTGAGAGATGAGGAGCTATCCAAGGAGAGCCAGGAATCCAACTGGTTCTCTGCACCCTCTGCTCTTCGGGTTTATGGTAAACAGTGGCTAAATTATTTAAATAGCCTAACAGACCTCATCGGACTAATATGAAGCCACTGACCCATTTCTAGATAGAAACAAGGATGTATTCTAGATGGTCTCCGTTCAGGCAGTCTCTAACAGGATTGATATTATGTGTCTTTATGCAGGTCAGTATCTGAATCTCGACAAGGACCACAATGGCATGCTCAGTAAGGAGGAGCTGTGTCGGTATGGGACTGGCACTCTGACCGGTGTCTTTCTGGACCGGGTGTACCAGGAGTGCCTCACGTATGATGGAGAGATGGTAAAAACTGTCTTTTGTTTTGAAACTATTTGAATGTACATATTTAAGGAATCATTTTTCTAAAAGTCATAGTTATTAAAAAAATGCACTAACCAAAAATCTGTCCAGAATGGACATAGTCCTTTTTTCCAACCATGCATTATTCAGCTCTGTCCCCGGCTGTAATTAGCGTTCTTAGAATTGTCCAAATTCATGAATGGAAACTGTTTGTCCCACTACAGCAAAGCTGCATTGCAAATTGAAACTACATTTAGTAATCTGTTGCGGCACCATCAATTTTGTTAAACTTTGCCCTAACCAAACAACCAGTGGAATATGATTTTTCGATGAACTATCACTTTAACCCTCAGGAATTTTTTTTTGATGCTGAGGTTGTTGAAAACAAGCAAAATATCAAAAGAAATTGCGATAATTGCTCATAATATATCAGATTACACTAACATTTCCGGCTCTGGATTTGTGGGCAGGAGGTTATCGCGGTGGTACCACTGTTTCTAGGGTGATTTCTTCCCTGAGTCACTCCCTCGCTTGAATCTGACTAGCTGTGTAGTAATAGGACCTCTTTGCAAGCAGTTGAACTTCAATAAAAATGAATGTAGAAAAATCGCAGCGCCATCAAAACCATGTAAATTGACAAGGAACATGAGGACAAAGTCCCTCTTAAGATTTTCAGATGAAAACGGGATAATAATAAACAGAATATAAACTTAGGGAATAGTGATGGTGTGTGTGTGTGCGTGCGTGCGTGCGTGCGTGCGTGCACGAGTGTCTACAGTTTACAGCTCTGGAAAAAATTACACCACTGCACCTTTTTCTTTCCTTTTCAAAAAGTTGAAAAGGAAGGTTTTTAGTGAGGAACAGAAGGGTTACAATTAAGAGACCCCTGCAAGTTGAACGCTTCTAATCCTCACTCAAACTTTTTTTGGAAAGGAAAGAAAAGAAAAAGGTGCAGTAGTCTCTTACTTTTTTCTGGAGCTGAACCAAATAAGACGTTGAACATTTTGATACACCCTCAAACCTGTTCTAAATGGTCAAAGTCCTTGCCCCACAGTAATCTTAGTCATTGATCAGAAATGTTTATCTTGATCAGGTAATACCAGCAATTCTTGGGACTAGTTAAGGGCAGTACTCAAAAGCTTCTGGAGTAGGTGAGAGAGGCATGGCTGTTTTACCTCATCGTGCTGTAGTGACACCTTGTGGTGGGTTGGGCAACTGCAAGCTTAATTGTGTTTCTTGAGGGGAAAATGCACTCTGTACCAAGAATGCAGGTCTTTGCTGAAACTAACTGGTTGATTGAGCAGTTTGAATATAGCCAAAAAGGCTTTACAGAATCTGCTTAGTCGGACATAGATGTCCTTAACTCCAAGTCCACAAGGAGTTGCTGCTATGTAGCATGACCATTATCACAGACTAGACTGGGAGGAAATGAGTGTAAAATATCAACAAAAAAGGCACTTCCAAAATGATTAGCACCTTTCACAAAATATTGCAAAAGAAATAATATAATCTCAGTCTTAAAGATATGTATCGCAGCCTTTCATAGCTTCCTGTTATACTGGGGTATAAAATGTGTTAACACCCAAGCAAAATCGATATGTCAAAGAACACATGAAACAACATACATTGTTGTTGAACTTCATAAGTTAGGCAACACGTACAAAATATGTCAGCCTATATCACATCCCATAATTAGGGCAATAATTAAGCTAAACCGGTACACCGTGGTAGACCTACCTGGTTGAGAACAAAAGCCCATCTTGTCACCACACACAGTGAAGAATTCTTCCTTACTATAACTATCTTCATTGGCCACAGTTTGTGAGTTACTCGCCAATGTTTTCATGCCAATGGCTAAATGGTGGCCAGGAAATAAATAGAACAAAAATAGCAGAAGGATGTAACCCCCTGGAATTGCTAATTTGGAATATGACTTGGTAAAAATCGATGTATGTGGCCATGCACACCTGCGGTTGGTTTGGCGTTTTGAAGTATAAGTATTTAGGAGGCATTAAATGCACTGTAAAATATGTTTGTAGATTTTTTTATTTTATGGGGCAGTTTTCCTTCCACTGGGCATTTTTAAGATCAACTGCATCAAACTACTCTACTAAAAACCCATTGAAAACCTTTAGTTTGAAGAGGGCAGTCGCTCAGCATAGATTGTGTTCTCAGATATTTTTAAAAAATCATTTGACAAGGCTCAGTTCTGTTATGCTGGGTGAAATTTTGACATGTAAATCTTTGGGAAATAGTTATAATTTGTTGTTTTGGTTCATTGCCAATGAAATACAGTATGTTCCACGTTTTGAAAAGTACTTCATAGCTCATTACCTGTTATGTGTATTTTATATAGTGTTTTTTGTCTATCTTTGGAACCCCTGATAATCATTTAAGGTTGAAATTATGAAAACAATACATTTGCAATGTGATGAGCTGATTTCAAACTAGATCTGGTCCTGACTTAGTTTTTATGTTTCCTAGGACTATAAGACATATCTGGATTTTGTTCTGGCTCTGGAGAACAGGAAGGAGCCTGCAGCGCTGCAGTACATCTTCAAGCTACTGGACATGGAGAACAAAGGCTACCTCAATGTCTTTGCTCTCAACTACTTTTTCAGGGTGAGACAGACCTCTGACATAACATTGGGCCAGATAACTGAAATTCATTACAATTTGATTCAAATGTATTTAATTGTCCTTTTTTGCCAGACCGCGTAAAGAGAACTTGCACAATTGGTGGCTGACTAAATACTTTTTTGCCCCACTGTAGATGCTATTTGTGGTGGAAGTAAACTTAATGAGAAACATTTTTACCTAGTGCTTAATGGTGTCTAGCGATATACAGTGGGGAAAACAAGTATTTGATACACTGCTGATTTTGCAGGTTTTCCTACTTACAAAGCATGTAGAGGTCTGTAATTTTTATCATAGGTACACTTCAACTGTGAGAGATGGAATCTAAAACAAAAACCCTGAAAATCACATTGTATGATTTTTAAATAATTAATTTGCATTTTATTGCATGACATAAGTATTTGATACATAAGAGAAGCAGTACTTTATATTTGGTACAGAAACATTTGTTTGCAATTACAGAGATCATATGTTTCCTGTAGTTCTTGACAAGGTTTGCACAGATTTTCTATTGGGTTCAGGTCTGGAGACTGGCTTGGCCACTCTAGGACCTTGAGATGCTTCTTACGGAGCCACTCCTTAGTTGCCCTGGCTGTGTGTTTCGGGTCATTGTGATGCTGGAAGACCCAGCCACGACCCATCTTCAATGCTCTTACTGAGGGAAGGAGGTTGTTGGCCAAGATCTCGCGATACATGGCCCAATTCATCCTCCCCTCAATACGGTGTAGTCGACCTGTCACCTTTGCAGAAAAGCATCTCCAAAGAATGATGTTTCCACCTCCATGCTTCACGGTTGGGATGGTGTTCTTGGGGTTGTACTCTTCCTTCTTCTTCCTCCAAACACAGCGAGTGGAGTTCAGACCAAAAAGCTCTATTTTTGTCTCATCAGGCCACATGACCTTCTCCCATTCCTCCTCTGGATCATCCAGATGATCATTGGCAAACTTCAGATGGGCCTGAACATGCTCTGGCTTGAGCAAGGGGACCTTGCATGCGCTGCAGCATTTTAATCAATGACGGCGTAGTGTGTTACTAATGGTTTTCTTTGAGACTGTTGTCCCAGCTCTCTTCAGGTCATTGACCAGGTCCTGCCTGTAGTTCTGGGCTGATCTCTCACCTTCCTCATGATCATTGATGCTCCACGAGGTGAGATCTTGCATGGAGCCCCAGACCGAGGGAGATTGACCGTCATCTTGAACGTCTTCCATTTTCTAATAATTGCGCAAACAGTTGTTGCCTTCTCACCAAGCTGCTTGTCTACTGTCCTGTAGCCAATCCCAGCATTGTGCCGGTCTACAATTTTATCTCTGATGTCTATTTGATTGAGTGTGTGGACAGGTGTCTTTTATACAGGTAACAAGTTCAAACAGTTGCAGTTTATACAAGTAATGAGTGGAGAACAGGAGGGCTTCTTAAAGAAAAACTAACGGGTCTGTGAGAGCCAGAATTCTTACTGGTTGATAAATACTTATGTCATGCAATAAAATGCCAATAAATTATTAAAAAATCATACTATGTGGATTTTTGTTTTAGATTCTGTCTCTCACAGTTGAAGTGTACCTATGGTAAAAATTACAGACCTACATGCTTTGTAAGTAGGAAAACCTGCAAAATCAGCAGTGTATCAAATACTTGTTTTCCCCACTGTATTCAAACTTGGTGTGATGTTAATGTGTGACAAAATGATCTAATGTCAAGACGCTATACAGACACTCGGGACACTTTATACTGTAGCTTAGTGGCGTAGTTGTTAAAGACAGCCTGTGACATAGGAGACCCCGTTTCGAATCTAGCGAGGGGGACAATATTAATCCCTTTCACGCTCTGTCCGGACAAACTAGGCTTCCCTTGTTCATTTTCTTGTCGGTATTGATCTTAAAGTATTGTTATTTGAAAGTGATTTCGGCAAGCCTAATGAGCCGAACTAATCTATTATTGGGACTCATAGAGATCTTCTTATAAGAGTGAATGTTTATGTAGTCCAATGTGTAAAACAACAGTTTCGGCATCTGATCAGTTACTGAAAATATGCTAGGTTGAATCAATGGGCTGGCAAGGTAAAAAATATGTTGCTTGTCAAATAACCAGGAGCCTGGCGTGGCAGCCCCAGCACACATCTGGAGGTGTTCCTTTAAATGCATAAGTGACATTTTGTTGGGGTTTCTGTTAAATAGACAACTAAGTTAATGATCTGTACTGTAATAAAAAGGTTAATATATCAGGTAAAAACATCTCTTTTTCCACCAGGCCATTCAGGAACAGATGAAAATCCATGGACAGGAGCCAGTTTCCTTCCAGGATGTTAAGGTAAGATTGTGACTCATGTAGCTATATTAACCATGGAAAAAAATTATACTCCAGTTATGACAGGATAAATTACACCAGTCAGGTATTATACTACTGGTTAGGTTATTGAAGTGTTAAAACAGGGCAGCTGGAAAATCAGATGACTCTGCTAAAGGGATGAGGTTGTTAGTGTCAAGCATTTGTTGTTATGTTACCTATTAGGAGTTGAGTTCTGCTGCCTTGTCTCCCCAAATTTGCTGATACAAATTTTAACGCTGATGCAAATTTGCCATGCTGATACGTCATTTGGTTTCTGAAAGGTTTGAACAGGCTGAAACTTATTTAAAAATGAATTCTGATAACACTAAGTCCGTTTTAAAACCATTTGCTATGTTGTACCTTCAGGATGAGATATTTGACATGGTGAAGCCAAAGGATCCGTGCAAGATTACGTTGCAGGATCTAGTGAATAGTAGCCAAGGAGACACAGTAACCAGCATCCTCATTGATCTAAATGGCTTTTGGACTTATGAAAATAGGGAAGTACTAGTTGCTAACGACATTGACAACAGTACTGCTGACCTGGATGATGCATGAATCTTCTGTTGAACTGGAAAGGACTAAGCAAGAAGAGGATGTTATAGTTGAAGACACTCCAATGTTCAGGACTCGGCAATACCTATGTAGTTCCAGTTAAATGTTTATTAATGTACAGAACATAATATAGAAATGTAAATGTATGTCACTCACATTATTTTAAAAAGCCTTCAAATAAAACTAGTTTTCCTTAATAAATGATAACACCTAAATATGTTTGCCTTTATTGACTTTCCTTGGGTAAAGCAGTCTAAGATGGGGAATTTAAATATTTTTATTATATCATTGTATATATTTCAAACTTTTTGCATATCTTAAAAAGTAATAATCCTGACAATGAGTTGATGTTGAGAGTCCAAAGCACAAACAATGCTGTTCAGGTTCTTATCACGCCACTTGCCCTGCCGGCATACAAGACTGAAACCCTGCTCTTGCGATTAATTAGCTAACTGCAAGGCATTGGCTTAGTGCCATTCATGGTCCCCCCATATCGGACCTTCTGAAAAGACTAGATTACCGCTCATAGTAACAATAAAATGAAAGGATTGGCTGCATGGTTGACAAATATTACATAAATTCCCTAACAAATAGTTATTCTGATAACATGAAACCTCTCTTCAGCTAACTTACTGTAAATAACGTTAATATGTACATTAGAGTACAAAATCTTTTGAACCCATAAAGAGGTAAATCAGCATTAGCTATCTTGTGAGTGTGCTCCTTCACTGACACACAGCGCAGCAATTTTCATTGCACACAAAAGCCCAAGCATACTGACAATGCAGGCTACATCAATAAATCAATACAATATACAAATAAGAATACTACAGTACAGCAACAAAAGGCTGTGAGGTTAAAATAAGAAAAATAGAAATGTGTCTATTTAATTAAACTGTTAGGTTGGAACGAGGGCAGGTAATCTGTTGGCATCAGGTGTTGCATCTGGATCTAACTCAAAGGAGGCTTTGCACTCTGGCTGATCTGTGGCTGGCTGCTTGACCTGACTGTGCTCCTCAAAACGACGTTCTGCCTCCTCTGACAGTCGGTTCTCTTCCTCCTCCTCCTCTTCCTGTCATTCAAAAAAGTAATTAGTAGGGATGTTACAAACCGCTACAGCAACTAGGTTGGAAACCGCCTGTGGCTTTCATATATAGTAAAATGCAACCGAGAAAATACACCACTATCTTTAGTACTGTTAAGCTAGTGTTAGTAACAAATCATAAGCATTCCAAGGTCTGTAAAATAGAGGCAAAGAAAACAGAGAAACATACCTCCTTTTTCACTCTGTAGTACTCGTCAATAGCATACTGGTACTTTGGTGAAGTTATGCCAAATAACGATGCCATTCTCTCCCCAAGATAGTCACAAACTGACAGTAAAAGGGCCAGAGGTATTAGAGAATTACATTTGCATAGGCTTAATTTTAACCACCATTTAATAGGTTATCGTTAAAGACTAGTATACATACTGCCATATTTACCTGAAACAGTTGAGGTTGCCATTCTCCACATATGAAACCAAAAGTATGGACCCCATGTCAACTTGGACTATAACAAAAAATGTGTAAACAAAGTTAATGAAATGCAGGAATGTTTAAGTCAATTTCAAAGTTCATGTCATGGAGTAAAGCCCAATTTTCCATTCAATTTTGTGGAAATGACCATAGAATGAGAGGTATCCAGATTTCAAGGAGTTAAATTTGTTGTGTGGAATTTAGCAACTAAACAGTGTGGGTACAGACCTAGGTGTTAAGAAGAAATACATCTGGAACTAAAGAATGGATTGTTTTAGGCCAGCAGAGGTCTTTTCCATCAGTTGTACTCATTAAACTCACTCATGAAAAAACACTTTCAATTAGTCAAGGCTTAACCGTCAATAGGGCAACACAGAACTCTACATTCCTAAGTAATGACAAAGTTTGTCATGGCTGATCCATTTCTAGGTATAACGTGTTATTAACACTACCCACTACTAATGAAAAAGTGAATACTGCTAACAATAGATCGTAATTAAAAAGAACAAAAAATCCAACCGGGTCAGTTGAGGTCTTGACAGCTATGGAAGCCTGCACTTCTTCATCTTCTTCATCTGTACTGTATTCCTCCATAGTCTCTCCACTGGCAAAGTAAATTGTTCTTTTAGGTACCTTTTGCTTCTTCATCCCCATGTCTCCTAGCTCCACACACTCAAATTCTTTCACCATATTTGAGCTCTGCCAATCATTAAAAAAACTGTCAATGATACTCAAACCGTGTGTTTGGAACATTTGTACTACCATAACAACTACAAAGTTTATAACATTTACCTATAGTATCCGGAGGGTTGAAATTTGTCACACATTTGAAGTAAAATTTAAATTTGATCGAAAAGAATTCACGCAGCGTCGACCGCCCGGAGAGCTGATTACTCAGTACTACTAGTGTAACGACGTAGCTTAATATTGTAGATAGCCATAAGTAGGTAAACATTTATAATAAGCAATGGCCTGCCGAATCCACGTGTATTCACGTTCGACATTGCTTGATTTGCACCCCTTTATTAATATTAACTTTGAGAATTTGATACATTAACAAACTAGTAGATACATTAGCCAACTACTGCACAGTACGGAAGTAACGCTAGCAAGGAAACGTTGGCTAGCTACTCTAAAAGACAACGCACACGAACACACACGTTTTGTTATTTTCAAACCAACGAGAACATTTAAATAATTGTAATAATCGCACCTTTTCAGTGTCCATAGTTTGCCCCAGTGATATGTTTACATTTGTGACATACAACGACAGTTCTGCCATCTCACTTCCCTCCGCTCTCCGCAGAAATCGATATATTGAGGAGATCCTGTCTCCGCCCTAAACCTGGAATTGGGAACAGCAGGCTGACATGCTTCCGTCCATTTTGTCTTTGGATTGGTGCATACACCGCGTTTACTAAACAACTGTTTGAATATCCAATCTAGGACGACGTTAACTTGACTCGAGAATACGCATAGAACGTCCCGAATTACATCACGAACTAATCCAATGTCGAAAACCAATGTTCCTCGATTATAAACGTCTTGTTTCATATTTTTTAGTCGAGGTGATGAGAGATAACGAATATAAGATTAAGATTGAGAAACGACGACTTAAGTTTTGACGCACTCTGATGCGGTTTGGTTTGGAGGAAAACTACAAGCTACACGTGCAGTGCCAGTTCACGTGGTATTTCTATTTACATTTTTCTCATATTCTCACTGACACCAATAAGAAAATACCAGTGTTAACGTTAACGAAAATCTATTTGAATTTGCTCCTGCTAATGACTGTAATTAATTGCAAAAGACCCGTAGCTAGCTCGTCTCGCCTTCAAAAGTACAAAAAAATAAAATGTGACCCATGTATTCAGTTGAATTTGATGTTTATTTGTATGTATACCTATTTCATATTACTTTATTTATGTTGTTCTCTACTGTCTGAATTTAAATTCCTTTAGTCAGGTCGTCCTCCAAAATGAGAATTGGTTCTCAAGTGACTTCCCTGGTTAAATAATGTTCATAAATACAGAACATTAGGTGCGGTATACTGACTCTCGTTTTTAGGGAGGCCAAAAATGACTCATGTGAGAGGCTCAATTTCAGGGAAAGGTCTCCCTCTTGTGTATTTCAGTGGTATGGCAAAAATAACAGAGTTTGGGTCAAACCATTATTACAAACGGTTTGAAAAAGAAACACTACCTTTGTTCACGTCACTAAAACAAAATGACAAAAAAACTGTGTGCTAGATATGAGTGCATACACATATAAATATAAACATGGACATCCAACTATATAATAGTTTTTTACATAGCGTAATGTTGCAGAGTTGTTATCATACCCACGTAGTCAGAAGTGGTATGATCCAATAGTATTGAAGGAAAATCTACTCGATGGTGTTTGTTTTCGCAGAGAGCGAATAGCGGAACTGTACAGTTTGTCGCACAATCTTCAACCGCCATATTTGCGCGATCTGTCCGGGAATAATCATTTTGTGCTCTGCGCCATGGCTCTGTGCGGGGGTGTCGGAGCCATGGCTTTACCTAGCGAGCTTATCGTACACATATTTTCCTTCTTGTCTGACCGTGACAAGCTTAGGGCCTCGTCCGTGTGCTCTCGTTGGAGGGAGTGTCTGTTTTACCCATCGCTTTGGACGGAGCTGAAGTTGCGGGTTGGAGGTGGCTCAAACGGGGGAGGTTCTGGCTCGGAACAGACCCCGAGATTAGAATTCCTTATGAGGAAGTTCGGTTCCTTTGTGCGCGAATTACAGCTCGAGTTTGCTCCTCTGGAAGGATATCTTGGCCCACTGAATGGAGTGGAGAGCAGGATGGAACCTGTCGAAAACGACCATCGACACCCTGATCGCTGGAAAGACGCAATTATTACCTATTTGGACCAGGTGTTGTGTGTTCTTGGATGTATTCGAAACAACAGGTAGTTGGATACAATCAATATTTAGTACAATTTGAAAGCAAAATTCTTCAGAAACAATACTTATCCATTGGAGTGTGTTTTTGGGGTCTGCGCAGAAGCTATAAACAAACCCATGTCGTTACGTAATTGGGTCATGTTTTTCCTGCACGGATTTCTGCGTAGAATACACGATAGACTGGTGGATTAGAAAATTATTTGAGCATATTCAGACAAAAGTCTGGCTGCCTGGGTATATGACATGTCACTTTAAAGCTGACCTGTATTCCATGCAAAACATTTTTCAAGGGAATGTTTCTCATTTGAACAAGGTTGCAGTAGCCGTGGTAGTCATGCAGACAGTCTGGCTGATTCACTGAGGTCAGATATGACATTGACAACATTCTAAATGCAACAAAGGGTCCTCAAATTTGTACTAATAATTACTATGTCTTATCAAAATGGCCTTGGTGGACCCCCCACCTGAATAGCCAAAAAGTATTTTTAGGGATTTGTTGATAACCAATTCCATTAGTGTTTATTCAAACACTACAATGTGAAAGAGAGCTTTGGAGATTTTAGATTTCTAGTCATGTGTGGAAAGCTGTTTAATAGGTGCTGCTTTTTACTGAGGCCTTCTGGCAAATTGGCGAGCACATACAAATCTTTTGACTGTGCTTGCAGTTGTTTGTTTAGCAGAACACAATTAGAATGACCTCCACTATGGTTGATTTTGTCCAGTGTTGACTAAAGCTCATACTTCATTCTCTTCCTCGCCTCCACCCCACCTCCATTCTCTTTTTCCCTCTCTCAGAAATCTCCAGAAATTAAGTCTGTATGGGGATACATGCATTCTTCAGGATGAGGGCATTTTGGACAGTGCCTATCTAAACCAGGTTGATCAAGGTGGCAAGAAAATCAAAGAGTGAGTAGCTTTTAGGCTAGGCTAAAAACGGGTCACATCATACATCCCAATGCAAACAGTTTGCAGTGGAAATTTTTCCATCATAGAATTGTCACACACAGTTAATTGAACAGGATCTCTGTTCTGACCGTAGGTTTTCTCAAATAAATTCTTTCTTTCTGTGTTTTCCTTTTGGACTGGTGTAGGATCCAGCAGCTGTTTGTGGAGGTTCTGTCTAACAGCAGGCAGATGAAGTGGCTATCGTCAGCATTCATGATGGGTGTGGTGACCCCCTGCTCCCTAGCCTCTCTGTCCAACCACAGTGCTGGCTCCCTGGAGCACCTCAGCCTGTTGGACAACCAGATGCAGTGCCTGGTTTACCCTGTGGAGCTGGAGCGTCTGGTCCACCTGCGTTCCCTGGCCCTTAACTTCTGTGACTTCACCTCTGAGATGTGCCACCTGCTGGCCGGACGAGACCGCGCTCCATTACATCGCCTCTCCTTGATGCTCAACGGCGTCACGTTGGAGGCCAAGCCGCTGGACGGCACTGCCAGTGACGACGACTGGAAGGCCTTGGTCCGCCAGAGCGCTAACCTGCGGGTCTACGTGATGGCCCTGGACGTGTGCAGCCAGGACTTACTGCGGGTGCTTAAGCCCAGTCTGCCCCTGGAGAGGATCCACCTGGACAGCTACTCCGCCTTGGTCACGGACGGCAACCTGGAGCTCATTGCCCAGCAGTACAACAAGACCCTGAGTCACTTTGTTCTGATGAGGGATGACAGCGGCTTCCCTGACCTCAGCGTCAACCGCAACGAGGACCCGCTGGTCCTGCTGGCTTGGCGCTGCGTACACCTCTCTGTTCTGGTCATCCACGGTTAGTCTGCCGGGGTCAGAAGCTAGCGTTACAAAGCTCAATGTTCTTGAATATGTAACAAAAGGGATTGAGGGGTTTGATAAGTTGCTCTGACTGTTTTATTACAGACTATATATTCAGGATGCAGCCTCTCCTTTTTCTGTCTGTTTTGCCTCCGGGTGGACTTGGAAGTGCAGTTCCAGGCTGACATGTTATTGGCGGCATGTTATGTTACATCATAGATCAAATGGAGTCGGTTTTCATTCGGTTTAAGGTGTGTTCTTTACAGCAGTGTTCAATGTGTTTCTACAGGCTACACCGTGTGGTCTCACAACCTCGTTGCCATCTCCCGCCTGCGTGGCTCCAGCCTCAAGGTTCTGGCTGTATCTGAGGAGAGCATCGACTTTGACCCAGAACAGGGGGTTTACATGGAGGGTGACCCTGTCCATAACCTGGTGAAAGAGGTGTCCCTGGGCCTGGGGCGTGTCTGGCACCCTTCCATGGACTCCAACCTGGTCCTCAGCGAACCCACCCAGCACTTCCACCGGGAGATGCAGAGTTTCAGCTTGGGCATGTAGGCCAGAGCTACAGCGACTAGGCCGGTCCTCTGTTTGGGGCGTGTTCATTAGGCACCAAATGAAAGAAAACAAGACCAAAACTGTGAGGGACTACCTGGACATGTCTAATAAGAAATGGTTATTTTCTTTTTTCTGTTGAAAATATTTTCTGATGTTTTTTCTGCTGCGTGCCCTAATGAACACATCCCTGGTCTGGTCTGCTGAATATGCTCCGTGTTTGTCTCAATGACCTATTCATCGTCTGGGTCCTATCTGATTTACATACTTTCTTCTTTTGTTTTTGTTAATTTTCTTCTCTGTAGTGTGAACTAATCATTTGTGCTGTGTTTAATCAGTATTAGCTCTATATTTATATCTATCTATATATATCCTGCTTATAAATAGGAGAGTATAGTCGGGTATTTGTTTAGCAGCTAATTGATCGATTGGTTTAAGGAAAGGTTTTTCTCTTTTTCGCTTTGTGTTTTCTGTCTGTCTTTCGCTTAATGAGCGCTGAGTTACTGTAACCTAACTAGAAGTTAATCCACCTTGGCTTTTTGCAATGCTGGAATCCTGCGTATGTCCGCTTGTTAGAGCAGTTCAGTCCAGTGGTCTTCTGACAGAAGGAAGGACAGGGTTGATGGACTGTGGTTAGGCCCTATCTCTACCCATCCCTTCCCTTTCTGCCATTTCCGTTTGTGTTTTGGAGAGATTGTTGTTGCTACGTTACAGGACTAAGAGCCTGCTGGTTCTCGTCAACCCGGAGGTGGGATACGATACACTTCTGCTGAAACCAAGTGCTTAGGTTTCCACGCTGACACGCTCATGCTGAGAGCCTTTGAGCTGCCTACGTAAAGCCGCAGTACTTAAGTCAGGCACCAGTGCTGCAAGCCGCACGCTGCAGTCTTCTCTCGGATACATCCTCTCTGTCTCAGGTAGGCAAAACGTGACGATGAAGACCGTGATGGTAGTAATTGTGATGAGGATGTATACTATATAACAATCAGCTAGTCTGTCAGTTGAATCCAGTTTTTCTTGTCACAGTTGCCTTGGAAATCCCCCCTTTTCTGGATTCAGTTGTTTTTGCCATCAAATCTGCCCCTTTCCACAGGGTAAACGAACTTAGTCGTACATTTGTTTAAAGATTAAGGTGTTGAAAGAGTTTGACGAATGGCAAAAAGCTACTCCTTGCACATATTTCTCTTGTTCGCCGTTTTAGCGTAAAAGCACTTGCTGTGTTGATTTACTCCAGGGCAACAGTGTTTCACCTGCTGAGCATTGGATTGAGGGATGCATTTGTTTGCTTGTTCCATATCTCAGGATTTTTGCACTTTCTGTACTTTTTTTTTCTTCCAATGAAGGCTTTCTTTTAATGTAAAGCCGTCTGTTCTGAAGGCCAGTGAGTGTGATGGTAGAGCAGAAAACTGAATACGAATGCTGGGAAAAGGGCGCTCCCAACACAACACACTCCAGAGGTTGTTGGTTTTATTTTTCTAGCCTTGTTTCCTTGATTCACTTTTAAGAAGGTTAACATCCTTGATGTGCATCTGTGAAATTACTTTTAATGACATTTTCTATTGTGTTTTTGCTGTTTTAGAGCTCAGAGTAGTAGAGAATATCTGAGGTTGATTGCTCAGTGGTAGAATGTAAGCGTGAACATGACCGCCCAGTGATAACATCCCTTTTTAAAGTGCATATTCTGTTAACCCGTGCCCAAATAATGTAATTGAGTCATCCTGCACTGTTATTTGTGGCCATAGCATGAATTGGTGAAACAAATACTAAAACCATCTCAAACCCCTGCCTCAAGCAGACTGTTGGAACAATTTAGAGCATGGAGTCCCGCTCATTGTTGACGGGCAGACATTTCAGGGTTAGTTTGCAGCTCATCTCATTCACCAAATCAAGGGACTAGTAATTAGTTGATGAGTTTAATCGGTTGTGCTAGTCAACATTGAAGGTCTGCCGGTCCCCTAGGAGAGGTGTTTGAGAAACCTGTCTATAGAAATATTGGAAGGCCGACTGGTGTTCTACATGATTTGTCTTTTTAATTACTGATGCATGCCCACGCCCATTCTGTTGGGTTAACTCCACGCAGTTCCAACACCGAAAATCAGCTTTTTAACATGTTTATAAGCCATTATCAGAAAGGAAACAATTAAACTCATTGTGAGTGATTCAAGGTCGTATTTCAAAGAAATCTGGAAATATTGGGCAGTTACTTGAAGCTAGTGACCTTTTTAACGTGTGCGCTATCCAGAATTCCCCCTGTATACGTACATCTATTTGCGTGCTTGTAAAGCTAAGGGAACTTGTTCTGTGCTGCTGAGATTGTACCTTTCCTGGAAAAGACAAGAGTAGCTTTCTTTTGACTATTTGTCTGATTGGCTATTGCTTCTTGTTGCATTCCTCCATACCAATTCCTTTCATTGGTACCACTGAAGTCAGCCATTACAGTCAAGGAACAGAATTACAGGGTACAACATACTGTATGTAAAGGAAAATACATTTGTCTGGAAACAGGGCAAGAAGTGTGATCCATGGTTCATACAATGTAACAATCAGCCTATGGGATCCACTGCTGTTCAGCTGCTTCAGTCAGATATGAGCCTGCACGCTAGGTTTCACTTGGGCAAATCTTAGTCTGTTGTTTGCGCATGAAAATCAGCAATATGGGGGGGGAAAGGATTATTGAAACTTTATGCATGTTAAGAGGGATCCTAAACGTGTTTATTTAAAACTGTTCACTATTAGTACCACACCAAAAAATATACAGATACAGCTGTTCTATATTTGGAGTAAACTTGTTAGTTTGTGCTTAACAGGGGTATGTTAAGACTTTGTTTAAGGACCAGGAAAGACGCCAGTCAACTGATACAATGTAAAAGCATCCTAAATTTCCATTCATGCTGTGCCTAATTCCAGAGTAGCTTTCATTTCAACTGTCGTTCTGTGTTTGTTTCCAGTTCTCCGTTCATTGTCTAGTACAGCATTGTCTGTCTACCGTTACAAAAAGATTACTAATTTACGCATCAGTGTTTTTTTTCTTTGTTTTGTTGATGTTTTGCGCGCGTGTGCGCTTGTTTGTGTGAGTTTGTGTACAGTTTCAGAAGTGCATACATCAGAGAAGGCGATGTATGGTGTGCTTGAAGTAAAACATGGTGTACCACTTTCTTAACAGTGAGCAGGAAAAAGCCTTTCTCAGGGTTACTGTCAGTTGAGGGGGAGGAGTAGCAGAGATCAGTTGCTCAGGCCTCAACAAAAGAATGAAAGTTCGGATTAGTCTTCTCCAACAAATCACTGGATAAACGAACGAAAACCTTCTGTGAGCGTGTTTGCGTCAGCTGCCAAAGATCACAGTGTGAAACAACCCGTATGATGTGCCCGCGTGCTGGCCGAGGGCAGGGGCAATGGCGAATCAGCCAAGACTACTCCTTTACAACCGCTACTATACTGCTAGAAGTATGATACACGTACCGAATATAGGGGTTAAAGTTGGACCGCATGTGGCGCACAGCTGTGCTGTGGCTTGGTCAACAACAGTAGAGCTCGCTTTTCAAATGCACCTGTTTCACTGTGAAGAGTGAATGTAATTTAAGTATAGATAAAATCAAGGTTGGTTGATTCTATCAGACCTGTAAGCTGCTATGAGACTCGTAAGGAACATTCCACTGGGGGGTTAAAAACAAACAGAAAATGGCCAAATGTCTGCATGAAATGATTTATTTTTTTACTATTTTATTCTTTATTTTCTTAAGAGTACCAGGATCCAGTAGAGTGTACATACAGAGGTCGTTGTGTTCGCCAGTCTCACTGCGTGTCAACAGGTGTGGCAGACTGGTGATACTTCATTAAATATGCTCACTTGGTCTATTACAGGTTACAACTTTGTTGGATCTTCCCCTTTTTGTTCTCTTAGACATTTTTATTATTTCTGGGTGCTTTATATGCATTTGTAATCCAAATCAATGTTGTTGAATCGATAGAAATTGTGTAGCTCCAATGAGCTGCTTGGAGTGCAGGTCCATCTCAGTTAACTGTTGCCTGTAAAAGCTTGTTGGACTCGGAGAGCTACAATACCTTACAGTTAAATGACCTCATGCCAGCCTTATTAAGAGTGTTATGCCTGGTCACGAGATGTGAAGATAATGGATGCTTCCCAGCTTTTGGTTTTATTACATTTTTGAAAACCTGAACCACTGTCATGCCAGAGGTCCACTGTCGCGTGGGCCAGGAGGGAGGCAACCTTGAAACAAGCCAGATCTCTTTAGGGCTGCCTTGCTTATACAGCAATGTCAGAAACTATGCAAGTGGAATGCATATTATGCAGTGGCTCTTTTTTCTTTTTTTCCTGTCACTTACAAATGAAAATAACTTGCTCTGATACTAGGCCTTATTATCATCATTATTATTATGATTACTATTATTATTGTTTTAAGATCTTGATTCTTCGGAAGCCAAACTCCGTTTCCAAGGCGACCGTGGGTAACAGACATGGTCTCTATGAGACTGGCCAGCAGGCCCCAGTTTTAAGTGGTACGAATGTTGTGCATTTGTTAAAATCAGGACAGTTTGCAATAAAAGAAGTCATACATCACAAGTGGCCACCATGGGGGCACGAGCAGTGCGAACACCTAGGCTGCCACCATGAGCTTTCGGGGAGGGGGGAACTAATGAAAACTCAGTGCATATTTGTATATATCAATACATATACTCTTATGCAACACAAAGTCCAGGTTCTATTTATGAACATTAAAGTTTGTAAGCGTTGTTTTGCAGAAATGGTTTTACCATCTTAAATGTTGAAATATTTGGACCGGTGTGTTTTGTCTCAACCTTTTTGTCTCAAATGAGCACATAGCATTGGATTTTATATGTACATCTGCAAATGGGAATTCCACTGGAGCAGGGGTGAAAATGCCAGGTAGGGGGAGAATTTTATTGATCAGAAATGTGATCCATGGTTTCAGAACAGCTAAAGAAGGAAGAGTATATTAAAAAACAACTGACAGATATTGGGTAAACCAGCCGAATGTTGATTTGAATCATGTTGAATGAATGCTTCTTCTTTTAATCAGTAAATAAAAGCATTATAAAGACTGTGTTATTTTTGGAAGCTTGATTGTAGATGTTTTGACTTGGGAAATCCTTCAATCATTGTTTCCATTGCAGGGCCCTTAAGAATGTTTCAGGGCAAATTTTACCTTGAGTACCAATACATTGCAATGGCATAGCTGAATGTGTCCTATTCAGATTGAGTAATGTTGGATGAAAACATGGATGAAAAATGAAAAGCCCCATTGCAAGTCAGAATGTTGAAGTTAATTTGAACATTCTAGACATAATCCAATACAAAACATCCACATGGACATGATAGGTTATTAACCCAGCTCTCAAGTATGCTGGTCTTTATTACCAATTTATATTTTCCTAAATGGTGAAGTGAAATGAAACTTCCCTTGGATTGGTGGGAGGAAATTCACTGATGGTTGTATTTGTCATTTTGTGTCATGAGTTTGAAAATACAAACAGAACACATTATACAGACCAACTTCTCAAAAAGGTGGATAACTACTAGTCCGTTGACTAACCTAGACTTCCCATCTGCTAACATATAAACAGGATAGACGACTGGTATGTATATTTTTAAAATATATAAATCATTTTATTCACCACCTTTGCTTGTAGAGACAATTTTGTTGCTTTTTCTCATCTGACATGTTCAGACTGACTATCGTTAAGAGTAACCATGATAACAATGCAGTTTAGGAAAATGTTAAATTAGCTTCAATAATTGTATATGAAAAGGTAAGACAACTATTCGTAAACACTTGAACACAACATTTATTACACTTGCAATGAATCAGGATTTTCACATTCCCACTTAAGGTTAACATTATTTGTTTGGCCTTAAACTATCTAATTATGGACGGTCAAGACCTCACAAATACGATAATCAAAATCTTTCAAATCAATTTTGAAATGAAATGTGAATGGATAAATTCCTTTCACAATATTGTCACCACCTACTACAAGGGACATACAATTTATTAAAAAGTTAAGTTAAAAAGCCTTCGACATTGCAAACAAACACGCTCTCAAGTTAGTCCAAGTCACTACTCGGAAACAAGGCAGTCTTAACAGGCAGTTAATCGTCTGCAAAATCCCAGCTATGGAATAGCTTCAAAAGGACTGCCATCAAAACCAGAAACAAATAGCTGCAGTACCAAACTGTGTTGAAAATATGATTTCTCAATACCTCCAGTTGTGTAAAACCCCTGGCGATACTGTAATGTTCTATAATAACAGTCGTAAGCCATGTTAATCTAGGTTTCTGTATGCAACAGTCTGAGAAAACAATCCCACTGCTGGGAGAAAGAGTTGCACAACCACCAATGTTCCACTTCAGGAAAGGGTCACAGAGCACCCGCTCTGTCACCTGCTACCACAACAGCAGGAGGTGAAACAGGAAATGGATGCGAGGTGGGGAGGCTATGGGGCGTTTGGCTCAGATGACATCATGTGGAGAAGGGGACTGGTCAGGAGACTGTTCACTGCCCGGGGGGGAGGGCCTTGGAGGGGGTCCAGGGGGAAAACTGTCTTGGTGGGGCCTCATGGGAGGGTAGCCCATATGCTGCGGCGGAGGGAGTCGCCCGAACATTCCTGGAGGAGGTGGACCTCTCACTACAGCCAAGACAAGGGTTACATTGTTATACAGTATCCACTTTGATTCAGGAACAAAGTCATAACACCCCCCAGCCAAAAAAAAAAAACACAGGGGTGAAGGTCTTTACTAGCATGAGTACTCACAATGTTACTTTCTGTAGATGTTAGAGTTTTCAATGAGAACAAGTTCGACACAGTCTTTTGTGCCTGAATACATAGGCACTCAAGACAATGCTTCTTAGCCAACCAGATGCACTCAGACCCCAACCATAGAGCGTGTGTGTGTGTGGCCAACTGTGCACACTCTTGACAGGTGTCGTATGTCCAACAACAGGATTGGTGTCAAATAACCTCCTCTCTGTAACCTCCTAATTTAAAGATAAGCTCCTCTCCTTGGCCTTCTCTCTATTTCGCCTCTGTAGGTTTCAGTCAGTACTATTATGCACTGTCAAGCTTTGATTACATTTCACAAAAAGATCAGCAGGGGATCATATACTATTTTCCCCTCACTGTACGTAGCATATCTTGCCTGACGCTTACGGTTATAGAACCATTACATGAAACCATATGTGAGACTAACATTCCGTTATAAAGCATTGTCACTCAAAAGCATAAACATACAGTGGCTCTAAAAGTATTCACCCCTTGGACATATTACAGCCATCTATTTGGATAAGGTTAAATGAGCTTTGCTCATCTAGATACAGTACGCTTCTTCAAAATTGCTCAAGCTTTATCAAGTTGTTCAATGTCCATTCCAGGACATTTAACTTTTTGCTTTTATACAGTTTCAGTTTGGCTTTAACTGTAAGTCCAAGGTCTTAAGCAGACTTCAGTAGATTTTTTCTAAGATTTCTCTGTACATTGCTGCATCCTTTTACCTTCTGTCACAAGCTTTTGAGGCACTGGCGCAGAGAAGAATTCCCATTGCATGATGCTGCCACCACCTCGCTTCACGGTAGGGATGGTGTTCTTTGGATGATGTGCGGCATTAGTCTTACACCAAACATTGCGCTTTGCGTTGTGGCCAAAGGGCTGGATTTTGGTTTCATTCGATCATTGAATCTTCTTCTAGTCTCTCATCTGCCTTGTGGCAAACTCTCCCCAGGATTTGACGTGAGTGGATTTCTTTTACTCATATTCTATTGTATATCCTAGCACACGAATAACCTTATTCCTTTCAATGTTCCTTCGTCTTCATGATGTTTGTTAGGAATTGGAATAACCAACTGTGGGACCCAGAGGTAGGTCTATTTAACATGAAACCACGTGAAGCACCCTAATTGCACACAGGTGGACTCAATTCAAATAATTAAATGACTAAAGACATTTGGTTGCAACACAGCTCATTCAAGTCTGTCATAGCAAAGGGGGAGAAAACTTTTGCAATCGACTATTTTCCGGTGTGTATTTGTAATTTATTTAGAACAATCTAAAAATGTTGTTAACACAATAAAACAATGCAAATGTCCAGGGGTGGTGAATTCTATTAAGACTGTATAAGCTTGAATTTAAAGAAGTACAATACTTACTGCCCATGGGAGGCCCTCCTGGACCTCGCAGAGGAAAACAGTCTGGGGGTCCATAAGGGCCTGGGGGGCCTCTTCGTGCAACGTAGGGGTCCCTGGGGTCCATGGGTAGGAGGGGAAGAGGTCCCATCCTCATGTCGGCATCAGGGGGCATTCTCATGTCTCTCAGATCTCCAGGTGCTGATAGGTTGGACTGAGGAAACATTTCAAATACATTTATTTTTCATAATATAGCGCTATCCATGTATACTCTGAAATTTATTCCAGGGTTTTGAGAGACTTGAAAACATACATGAACCAATAAATTGGCAATAAAAGGGTGGGAATTTTACTTACATCTCTTTCATTTTCAGCAGGACCCATGTTGTTTCCAATATGTGTCTGCAAGTCTGAAAGAACACAAGAGGGAGAAACAGTAGAATTAAGAGCCACTTCCAATGGTTTGGGATGTTAAAGGGCCAGTAATCTTTCCGCTTAAACATTTCAACAACATTCATGATCTTGCACTTCCAAACGCTGAACACATCTAGATGTGAATACCAGGAAATCAAAGCTGAAATTCTGAACTCTTGTTTCATACTCATCTTTTGATCTTAAACCCAAATGTCTTCAGAGAACAACAAAAACAAAGGAATTTGCCTTACCATTCCAATACTTTATGAGGGGACTGTAAATGTTTTTAGGCATTTTAAATTAGTAAGCACTAGAACCTGGCAATGTTGTTGACATTGATATAATCTTCAGAGAAATAAAAATTATTTAGAGTCATACTTGTGAATGTAAGCAACATGGGGGGCTTAACTGAAACTAAACATTGTTTTCCTTCACAAAATTATAATTACAGAGCAGTTACAATACAACCTCCATGAACAGATTAACATCTTCAAAACAAACAATAAATACATACTTAATGGACAGCCTAGCGATTTTTGAATCTTTGAACAAGCTTGATATATATTTTTTAATCTGATGTTCAGTTCTTGAGGAAGCCTAATTTCCCATTTTAGGGAAGCCAATATCAGACTTTTACAGCCCTATCCACAATTATACTTTTTACTGAAAATGTTAAACAATTACATTATTGTCTACCTTTTGTGGGGGAAAACAAACAATTACTTTTATCAAAACTGAATGCTTCAGAGTCCCAATAAAGCTAGACTCTTAAGTGTTTCAAAGTCTTAAGTGTGAAGTCACATTGACATGAGCTGTGTTCGTTCTAGCCAAGACCAGTCCAAGCCAGCTGCCAAATGATTTCAAGAACAAAGTTCTGATAAGTGTAAACATAGAAATGGTATATGCATGAAATCAATTAAGCTTCCCAAAAACAAACAACTAAACTAACAGAGTTAGTTTTAATTTGAACAGATTTTGCTGTAATTCAACTAACTTCCATAAGGTGGGAGCAAACCTCATCTATCTCAAAGTTTTTATGAACAGGAGTGAAGATTTCATTACAGGGTCTGTTATAAATATTCCTAATGAAATTATAATTATGAATGTAATTAGTAATGACAACCTATGAAATGGGTAACATTTTTTATCAGAAGATCAGATTTGGTACCAGATTGGGTGTAATGAATGACAATGCAGGTGAAACGTTAACATTCACCGCCAGAGAAATCAAACTGGTGGCCAGTGGAATAAGATATATATATTTTTTAAATCTAACTTTAAATAAATTTGGGTCTGAAATACTTGTGGATGTAAGTCATATCCAACTAATTTTTTATACTGACGTGGTAATATTACCAGCCACATCAAGTTAGTTTTTTTTGTTGCATAGAGAAAACTGGTCAGAAAAGAGGGTTCTCACCAGATGCATCTCCAGGGTGGGGCCCAAAACTGTGGGGGTCAACAGGACCTGGGCCCCTAGGTGGGAGAGGGCCCATAGGACCCATAGGCCCGAGGGGAAAAGCTCCTGGCGGGGGTCTCCTGTAGGCAAGGCCTGGTTCTGGATACATATAGCCTTTAAAAGCAGAGCAATAGAGAGAACATTTTCATCATCCTCATTTTGACAAGCTCAACTGAGAATGGGGATCACATAGTGGGAGATCAAGGCATCGTTTCCCAGTTTCCAATAAAACATCAGCATTGCAAGAGGTATTGTTCTATACGAGCTAACCCGTTAAGATGCCTGAATTAGCACGAGAGGGAACGTTTCCTGTCTTCATAGACTGTATGTCGATGTTAATAGAATAAACGTTAATAGAATGTTAGAAGAAAATAAACAATGATCTTGGATTCATGTGGTGCATTATAATCCTACCATTATAATTAGCGTCTGTACCATCACGCCAAATCCCAGACCTCAGAAACGGCCCCCTCCAGGGCTTTTCATGCAACACTGCCTAGGCTTTAAAGACTAACAGCACCAGTCTTGTCGGCAAAAACGTCTTGTTGAGGAAACCCAATGGAGGACAATGGCAGGAATTGTTCAAACTAACAGGCCAAAAACAGGAGTGCTAATATGAAAACGTAGTACTCCTGTTGAACGCACAAAAAAGAGCTTTTGAAACAACCATTGCTGGATGAGCCTATTAGTGGCTAAAGACCACCCAATAACCCTTGTGATCATGAAATATACTTTGAAATACTGTATTAAATGTTAAAATGTCATTAAATATTGAAATATGCCATTAAATGACAAAATACACCAGGAAATATAAAGTAGGTCATAATACGAAAAAGGTTATGATTTTATCAAATACATGTTATGATGAAAATAAAAAGATTAGGAAATACAATGTATCAGTACGAAATGTCATACCACTCTGTTAAAAAAGGGCATTATAAAATAAATTCCAATAACATGCCACTTAAAGTATTATATTTATCACAATAATTATTTATATATTTACCCTCTGAATATTATATATTTATTTATTTCTGATTACTTTGGTCCATATTTTCTGGCAATCCTATATTCAATTTCATATTTTTCTGCATGACCATCCACTTTTTTCACACAAAACCCACCTTCGGGAGGAGGTTATTTTGAGGGAGTTTGTGATCAAAAAATTAATTTAAAGGTTAGATTTCACTCATATTTTGAAGGTAAAACTAAGCTGATAAACAACAATGACATATTCCAAGGGGTCCTGGCACTGGAAAAGGAGGACTTGATCAGAAAGGTGCAAAACAAAACAACTACTGTGCTGTCAAAAGTGCACTAAAGCAAAAAGCAGAAGCGTCTTTAAATAACACCACGCAAATGAAAAACAACAAGCATACATTCAAATCATGATGCATCTGGCACACAACAGTGACTGTAGCAGAATGGGCACGATGGACCGATCAGTGACTCATCACAATACAGTGGTGCCACACGCTAACCGCTCCCCCCGCGACAACTGAACGACATGGTTCCTAGCTCCAGGAAATCTCAAACCAGATTGCAGCCGGAGATGGGTAAAGGTTGCAGCGGGCGCCCGGGAGACACAAACGCCAACGGCAGTGAGTGGAAAATTCCGGAAGAAACCAGTGGAGGCTCAGGCTGAGTCGTCAATGCAGCAAACTGCAATCTGTGGGCCCAGCCTGCCAACTCTGCCTGTCTGTGTCGCCTAGCTGCTTGACGAAGAGGTGAGGATGAAACCACTACAGCTGACCTTTATTGCAGCAATGGACATACAGTTGTCAAACACTCACTGAACAGACATAGATCCGTACCTATCAGACTGACAACAGAGCGCTTTGAACCCGTAGAGAAACCATTAGAGCCGGCTGACCATGACAGAACAGAATAACTTGTCTCTAGTGACAGGACAGGCTGCTGCCATAGACATTTCGGGGGGGTGGATTGCAGATGGCCGTCACTGTACCTGGAGGGGGTATAGGTGGGCCCCTGCGATCTCTATCCCAGGTAGGAGACAACGAGCCGCTGTCAGAGTGAGGACCACCACTCCGATCAGAGTCCACCCCACAAGGGGGATCTACCAGGCCTCGTGATACTGGTTGTGAGAGACAGTGAGATATTTGGGAGTGGTAGATGAGCATAGAGAGGGAGAGAGCCAGCATAATGTCAACAAATTAATGAGGCATGGAGGACGAGACATTGCTACCCATCTTGCGGATGATGCCCGCTCACCGCCAGTTTAGATTTTTAAATGTACAGCTTTGGAAAGTATTCTGCTTTCTTCACATTCCCCACCAATTGTTGTGTAATAAACGATGTTTGTAACTGATTACATTTCTTAGGGGATCAATCTACACACAATACCACATACACAGATTTTAGACAATCTGGAAAGAAGAATAGTTACTTTTTTTTCAATACGTTTTTAAAGATGTGTTTTCTTCGTGTCATTATGGGATATTTTGTGTACATTGACGGGAAAAAATGAAAAGGATCAATTATAAATTCGGTCTGAAAAATAAAATGCAGAGGAAGTAAAGGGGTCGGAATACATTTTGAAGCCACAGTTAGGTTCTCTGTGAGAGATGCGGTGCCAATATCCCAACCAATCAATATTATGCAGACAGTATTTGCACCAGATGAACAGGGCCATTGCATTGTTTTACTCAATAAGACCATAAATCAAACCTGAATTTCATTTAAGCCACTGACATGAGGATAAAAAACTATTCAAGGCACTGTCACAATGTCATGGCAGACCTGGGGTATGTCATCATAATTACAAACAAAAAAAATTATATTTAATGTGAAATGTAAACTTGTGACAAGCCAATGAGTATTAAACATGACGCTCTGCCATGCAAGTCAAGTCAATTCAAACGTGTTAGGTTACAACCCAGGTTGGCATTGAACTGAGAAGGAATGTGGCCTGGAATGGTCACCTCTGCCTCCTGGTCCAATGGGGGGGATGTTTGGAGAGAGGCGTGGCGGGCCTTCCATCAGGGTGGGTGGAGACAGGAAGGCTCTGTTTTCAGAAGTGAGGCGACCCAAAGGTGAGGGGCCATATGGTGACCTTTCACCTGTAGGACAGAGTTCAAATTTATAGATAAATGACAGTGGAATTCTAAATACCAAATCAGTACCTTTTGTCTTGGATGTTGGTAGAGAATTACATTCGGGTACTTCTGGGTTCCATACTCATGGTTAGCCAGTAGGAAAAAGTATGCACTCATTACTTTAAGTTGCTCTGGATAAGAGCGCCCGCTGAATCACATCAATGCCAAATGTATGCAAAAATCAACTGCAAAGCAAAAGCCTCGAAGATGCTTTAAACCGACAAGCAATTCTGGAGAGATACTAAAACGTTCCAGCCAGAGGCAAATGTCTTTAACGATTAAGCAGAGCTTTTAGTACAAATGACCTACATCAGAACAGGTCTCAACAGAGTAGTGAGACAGGTATGGCTATAAGTAAAGCCAGGAAATTACAGACATGTGGCAAGTATGTGGAGTACACTGATGTTGAATCTAGATGTTGATGAGATAGAAATAGAATGCTAGAAAGGACACATACACATAGTATTATATATACATACTATATGAATATGTTGTAGTATGGAGTATTCGATTTCTGTCTGACAGCTAATTTCTTGAAGAATAATTGAAATAAAACCAGACGACGTGGTATTATTCATGAATTGTTTTATGTCCGAGAAAGACATTTTTGTTGAAATAATATATGGCCCCCCCTTGTGTTAGAGCCCAAAATATGACTCATTATGTAGTGAATATTTTACATTAAGTGTGCTGATATTTCTTGAATTGACTAAGTAGGAAATAATTATGTTAGCTCTTCTCCTTGCTTTTCATATTGTCACCGTGTTATGGACTCCAATCCAATTATCTCAATATAGAGAGTAGGGACCTCAGTGTGAGTTGGGATTCAACAGAAGATATATTACAGTTGAGATGACCGGGCGGGGTATGAACGGGCGGGGTATGACCGGGCGGGGTATGAACGGGCGGGGTATGAACGGGCGGGGTATGAACGGGCGGGGTATGACCGGGAGGGTTTATTATAGACTCACCTCCGAAAGGTCTGCCCAAATTATCCAGAGCGTAGGGGTCTTTCTCCACCACATCCAGCTTGAACTGAGTATCAGTCAGTCTGCATGGAAAAATACCACAAATGTAGAACACTTTCCACACTGCCGGAAGGTACAAAATGAAGTATTATTTGGCACTCACTTCTGTCTGAGGTGTGCATTCTCTCTTTTAACATCAGCCAGGTCACGGTCAGCAGCTCGTGCTGCCAGCTACAACGCAGACATTATAGACCAGTTGCTAAACCATTTACCATGACTCATTATATGTGGGCTTCATATTGTGTGTTTGTTACTACACTATTTACCCAGTTGTTGTGTGCCTTCTTTTCCTGGGACGTAATCTGAAAGACAGACAGAGAAGTAAATGTTACAAGCCATACATTACATATAGTGCCCTTTGTAATTAGTTGGACAGGAAAGCTTTTGTTTTGGCTTTGGCTCTATAATCAACAGGTTTGGATTTGAAGGCACATTTACTATGAGGTTAAAATATTGATTATCAGCTTTAATTTAAGGGGAAATAGTGTACAGAAACACAATAAAAACAGTTTTTTACTACAAAGGGCACTTCAGTTGCACGTGGTTGAGAATGTGTTTCCCCTCTTTCATTCTGTTCAACAGACCGGTAGATCTCTAACCTGGATTTTGTAGGCCTGGTTAGTCTTTTCCAGCTCATCCTCCAAATCTTGTGCCCTTTGCCTGTTGGTGTAAACAAAACTGCTCCCTTATATAAGCACTCACTCACAATACACAACATCCTGCTAATATTTTGGACATGGTCATAGGTGCAACAATCGGTCTAACAAAGTGACCGTGTGTACTGAAATTAGAAGTACATCTGGAAACACAAAACACCTAAAAATAAAAGACAACTGCATGGTTAGACTGGTGACAATCTGGAGTCAGGGATTTTGTGTGTGTGTGTGTGTCCAGCAGTTGACCTGTAAGTGCTGAGCTCCTCCACTGCCAGACTGATGCTCCTGTCAGCCTTGGACAGCTTCTCCTCTTTCTGCAGACGCTCCCTCTCCTCCACCGTCAGCATCCTGAAAGCAGGAGGAGCACCCGTTATCAGAAGGCCTTTGACCCCTGAGGGAAACCGTCACGATCACACAAACCTACCTGTATACTGCAGTTTACTAGTCTAACTCTCACTGAACAAACATTGGTTATGCTTCATAACCTTCACAAGTAAACCATTATAAACCCTTTGCAAATGAATGATTTCCCAGCATAGAATGATGCTGTTCATTTAGGTCAGCCTCAGAAAGGCCCCTGTGCAGTACCTGTGTAGTTTGAGCTCATTCTCTTGGTACATCTCAGTCATGATCTGGAGTTTCTGCTGGAGTTTCTGCACCTGGGCTGTGTACTTTTCACTCTCCGCCTGCAGAGATTCCTTTTCATTCTCCAGCACCTTAATCCCCTCTGTAAGCCAAGAATTAAGCTGGTGTTAAAAACTAGACAGGTTATACATTAAACAGTCTTATGAAAAAGGTTAATGAAGCGCATTTCAGATGTAGACCTACATATTTTTGATGTATATTATACAATTAACTTTGTTTTAATGTTGTCCTTGTAATGAGTTCCTTCTAAACGGCATTATTCTCAGCATACCTTGAAGATCCTCCTTGGCTTTGACTTCATCTGCCAGCTTGGCAAACACCCTGTCCTTGTCTTCATCCACCGACTTTAAGTCTGCATTAATCTTGAAAACATAAAACAAATGGTGGTTTCAAGAGTTATTTGTTTCATCTATTGCCGAAATAATTTGTCTTTAAGCCAGCATTTCATTTGTTTAGAACAGAATACATACCTTAGCTGCATCAATGAGTTTCTGTATTCTTTGTCGTTGATAGTTATCTGTGGAGAAAATTGGATCCAAATCAATATGGGAAGTCTAACTTCCCAGTCTTTTTACTCAGAATGACTTCAAATGATTGGCACTCTTGATAAAAATAAGCAAACAGGCCAAAATATCAGAATAATGAGCTATACACCATTCAACCTAATAAACAAAATGTACTACTTCTCATATTGTTCTCATATAATAAAATACATTTAACATTAAAAAAGTCAAATTGATTGCCAACTTGGTTTTCAATTCTTTGTGTACACCCCCCCGCAAGGACAATGGCACCTAGTCTTTTCATATATTATGTCTACAACTATGAAGTGGCCTATTCAAACGGTATGTGTACAAATGTGTCGCAATATCTAAATGCTTCACTGAAGTTGTTTTAGTTACCCTTGATTTGTCCTAAGTTTGCACATTAGGTCTATCGCTATTGTATCATCTAAAATCCAAACTGCAGTACAAATAGCATTTCACAGCCCTTCTAAAAGTGTACAAACCTCAACTAAAGTCTTCCCCTATCACTCCCACCAATCAGGCTGCATATGCCCTTTATGTGTCCGATTTAGGGGAATGCTGGAAATGCAGGAATCAGTGTGCTCTGAAAGATTAGCTAAGGATTTTTAGAAATATGGAGTTGATGTCATAAAAGAAACACACCCAACAAAAAAACGACTTTATAATTAAGGAGAACCTCGGAGTTGATTGTCTAAGGGATAAACAGCGATGCCTCTCCGGTGTGCATTGAATATACTTTTAAAACTGATATAGAGTCTCTCACATGTGAAGGACCGTCTACAGAAACTTCACATTAATAAGTAATGTCTGAAAGACACAAAATGTAAAAATCAACAAGATTTCTTGCTGTGTGAACTTGGACGTGACCATTTCTCTCTCTCCAAGGTATTCTGTTTAAATTGCTGCGAGGACCATGCAAAATAATACCTAGAGATGATAAGCGAAAGTTGGCACCCTACTTTCTGCTGCTTAAGCCTCCTTTACCAGAACCTCACCTGGACCCTCTCCATTTTCCTCCCCTCGGGTCCCATTTCTTTCGTCTCCATTGGCTCCGTCCTCTAGCAATGAGTCCCAGTCCTTCATCTTCAACAGGCAGTCTGTCAGACTCTGATGTAGCAAGAAGGTTTAACCTTTGCATTATTAACAAATAATTATTTCCCTTAAGGAGCTTATCGAGTTCAGAGATAAATACAGTGGATTGAATAACTGTTCACCACTACCCACAAACTATTTCAAAATGTGTTACACCTTTTTTGTAGCACAAGTTAAATCCCTGATGGTGCCAGTAGCTGATGAGAGGCTGCAAAGTCCCATTAGTCATGCAAATTGGCCAGCGTTGCTCAGGGAGCGGGGAGGCATCGCCAGCAAAGATTTCCTGGTCTAATTATGCTTTAGCAAGTCTCTAAGGTGGTTCTGGCACTGTAAATGTTTGTTCTCACACAAGTTGACCCTTGAGACGTCCTGTTTGGACATTTTGAAGATGAATATTGATAAAAAGTGTGTTTTATTGCAGAACAGTTTGTTAAAGGCAGCAAAAATATTAACAGCATTTCCCAGGAGTCCAGAAGCAGCAGAATCCTACTCCCTACTTATATGCAGCAAAAGTTTGAGGAATGATATTAAGACAGAAAAGAGCTTCTATAATAGCAATCACCATTCACACTTGTTGGCAATTTAATGGTGACGTTAGCTAGCTAAGCTCAAGCACAAAATGACATGGAGTAACTAAATACTACATCAGCACCATTCTTACTGTGTCACCTAACTAAATACTACGTCAGGACCATTCATACGGTGCTACCTAACTAAATACTATGTCAGGACCATTCATACGGTGCTACCTAACTAAGTACTACATCAGGACCATTCATACGGTGCTACCTAACTAAATACTATGTCAGGACCATTCATACGGTGCTACCTAACTAAGTACTACATCAGGACCATTCATACAGTGCTACCTAACTAAATACTACGTCAGCCCCATTCATACGTTGTTACCTAATGTGTTTACACCAAGTGTGGGAGTACAAAGCTGGATATGCAAATATTTGTAGAGACTTCTTGCCAACGCAGCAAGATAAATGCAAACCTTGATTCGCTCGTCTTTGTCGCTAGCATCCTGTAGCATTCCGGTGTATGAACTCTCACACATCCTCATTTCTTCATCCAGCTCGCTCATGCGCTCCTTCCACCCCTCAGCCTCCTGGACCAGCTGTGGGGAGAGGATGAGAACCCCCCCGGATTGTCATTGAAAAGCTGCTGTCCCATTTCTGATTTCTGATTAGAACACAGCCAACCAGATTGTGTGGTCCCATTGGCCCTCTCTAGCCGTGCACATCAAACCTAGGTTGCCTGGCAACCTCAAACAAAAAGCATATGTTGACGATGAATCTGACTCCACACTCCCAATTCAGCCAAACAATCGTATTTTTCCTGTGGCGGGATTTATCGTGGATTAAAATCTCTCAGTAAAGCGGTGCGGGAAACACAGAACCTTCACCCCACAGTACAAGCGGTGCTGTAGATTCGCTGCAGAAGGTGGTGTCACCAGACTGATGGGGGGTACTGTTCTAAGCTGCACCTGTGGAGTAGGACAGGACTGGCACACATTTACATTTTTGCCAAGACCAATTGCTGGCCGATATATATGCATATCCTTAGTTTGAGGTGACTTGGATCGCTGAGTGAAAGAAAAGCAGTCAGCAACTACTTAGAATCGACAATATAAAATGTATTTTGAACTGTTTAAGACTTAAATTGGTTAGGCTGCTACAGGGTTCCATCTGTGTGATTTCATAGTTTTGATATCTTCACTGTGTCCAAACATTTGACTGGTACTGGAGATCATTTCTTCCACTGCAATCCTTTAATTTCAACCTGTAAAATTGGTTAGTCATTTTGTCTTGAGTACACATGGCACCAAGCGACACATGGCACTGATCTCACACAAGCCTTGAACAGAACTTCAGACAGAAGCAGCTGGCGAAGACATGATGCAATCCTGGAGCATGCTTACAACACTATTAAACAGGGATACCGCACTGCATCAAGCCCCTTTGGGAGGAAAGCCAGTCACATATTTGGTACAGAAATGGGCCTCTGAATGCCAAAGAGGGCCTCAAGCACAGGTACAGAGCCATGTATAGGAAAGCCAAGAAAAAGGTACAGTAAGAAAATAAGGCTGCTGTAGACGCAAGGTCGTCTGTCCGTTAAGGTATCACGCAAAAGAACAACAATATCCCAAAGGCTCCCCCAGGTGCAGAAGAAAATAAACCAGATGTACTGCCAATTTGTCTCACAAAAGGCACTCAATCTCCAGGACTCTCCAATTAGAAGTTACATACCTGGGTATTCTTCTCCTGGAGCAAGGACTTCTCTTCTTTTGCTGCCTCTAAATTATTCTGATTCCTCTCACTGTTCATTGCATATATTTTTAGGGTTGTCTGCGCCTGGAAAGAGAGCAAAGTGTTTCTTTACCTAGCTCCGAATGTGTCAGTCTGAATAACAGGTTAGTTCAGAAACTTGGCAATGAATATGTTTGTGAACTTTGTCAGAGTCAGATGAACTTTTACATAACATTTCTATGTATCAGAATCCAGTGTTAAAAGGTGAAGGCAGGATCCAGAACCAATACTAAACAAAATTAGCACAACTGAAAGTCAACAGGAAAAGATAGCATGTTAGCTGTTCTGCAAAATTCTATAAGTTCACTAACACTAATTCTCACTATCACTTATGATCACAAATAATTGTGAAAAAGTAAGACAGCAAATACTATCGTACTACTAGCAGAGACACGTTATCCACAAGTTCATCTGACTCTGGGAAAATATTTAAGGTCTTGATTGACAAAATCCTAAACAATCCCTTTAACATTGTGAATAGGAATGTGAATAGGAATACAATGAACTTGTATGTGATTTACCTGCTCTGTCTTGGACTGGAGGTCTCTGGTTTCTTCTTCTAATGTTTTCAAGGTTTCCTGCATTTCTTCAATCTGAATTATTGGAAAAACACACACATTTGATATCAATAAACTGTCAATTATAAAAGAAATACTGAAACCGCAAATATCTATTTGAAAGATGTCGACACAAACACACCAACGTAGAAAAAAGTCAAGTGAAACTCACAGTCTTTTCCTGCCGGGACCTCCTCAGTCTATGGCCATCCAGGTCCTCCTTTAACTTCTCAATATCATTTCCAAGTAATGTATTTGACTGTTTTAGCCTCTCTGACATCACCTAAGACAGACACATTTACATTCAAGTCAATTTTAACCCCCTCCCGTACTGGGAATCCAATACACAACCCTGGAGATTTTGCTCTACCAACTGAGCTAAACATTATGTTTTACTCAGGTTCGGAAAGCACAGACATGGCAAGTCTATTTATATCAAAATGTTGTTAATTTCACATCTCACCTCCAGATTCTCCCGCTCTGCATCATGAGCCAAAACGCCACTACTCCGCAGGGCAATTTCCACTTTCTCATACTAACAAGGTATATAAACATACAAACAGTAGTGAAGGCATTCATAACACAGGTGCAAAGGATTTGTCATACACTGTACCGGAACATTCTTTGACGAAGGTCTTACCTTCTGCTGAACCTCACTCAAAGTCTCAAGGACCTTGCACTTTTCATCAAATAGTTCAGCCACCCTCTTGCCCATTCGCCTCTCTTTGCCTGAATAAAGTCTGCTCTTTATCTGTAGAAACAGTGGAGCAAGTGAGTTTTAGTCACGGCCCAATCAAAAGAGAGAATTCTGTTGGTCCTTATACCTGCATGCCAGGCAGTCAACTTACACATAGATAGAACCTGCAGCTGAACAATAGGAAGGTGCCAAACCCCAGTAAAGCAGTGACGATGACAGCTTCCCATGGTAGTCCGTACAGGTCAGGACCTGGCCTTATGTCATCAGGAAGGGACAATGCAACCTGGGTAGGGTAGTGGGTTGACATGTTTATGGTAGGTCGCGACATGAAACTATATTATCTGTTGATTGCACTCATCGCCTTAGCAGCTGCGAGAGAGAGATTCCCGTTTGGCATGGCTCGTTTTCAATACAAATGTCTACAGTAAAATGTACAATAGGCCTGTTCAATGTTCATCACCTGTAAACTCAGTTAGGATTGTACGATCGTGTGTGTGTGTGTGTGTGTGTGTTTAGGGGGGCAGGGATTGTCATGAGTGACATCGGTGTTCTCAATGGAGGGAAATAAACATAACAATATGGATATTTCATTTTATTGTCGATGTTTGATTTAGCGTATATATAGGTAGTGCATCTTTTGATATGAAATGTACTAGCAGTGATATTTATAATATAATAATAATAATAATAATAATAATATTCTGTGACCAAGAAGTAATAGTAATTTTCTTTGCCAACAACAGCAAGGAGCCAGAACAAGCTAACTGACTAACCAGCTACCTAAACGCCTATCTGCAATAGACAGTTAAAGTCAGCAATATACGTTAGCAACATGGATACAGTCAGGCAGTGATTCTCGTGGCTGCCACAACAACAATCAAATCAAAGAACCACTGTAGCCTAAACTGTTTTTCGCATAAGGTAAATTGAGTGCAAACTAGCTAGATAGCATTAAAATGCCAACTGGATTTTAAACTCACATCTCTCACTTTCTTCACAGCTAGCGAGTAATAGTTCCTTGCGGTCATTTTAAAATCAGCTACTTCGGTAGCGACTGTTTCGCCACTTTTGGGATCTTCCATTTGTCGAATATTTCACATAAATATTATTTTCTGTATCCGACAGCTAGTTATGTTAACATTAAAAAACGGATGCCCAGCTGTCATTTGGAAGTTGCGAGTTGGGTCACGTCATGTGTCTCGAACGTACGGAGGAAGTTGATGTCATCTTATCCACACACAATTCACAAACAATACAAACTGTTCTTTATATTTATTCCTCTAACTGTACTATTTGTTTATTCACACAACTGTAATCTTACCGTATAATTTTCTAAATGTCTTATTTGACTTTTTAGGCAGAATTGCTAGTGTTTTGGTATAAACCCCCACTTTCTAATTGGTATAGCCTGAACGTCACCAATTGTAAAACGCCACACTGGCATCATGAGCTTGAGGTGCATTTAAAGTGACACTCAAGTTGGTGAAAAAAATGCATACGTTGTCACCTATAAAATGTTTAGCAAACAACACCTTGTTTTATCTCAATCTCTATTCTCAGATATTCATGAACATAGAAGAAGTCACAATTCTCTCCAGCTGACCACAGGATTGTCACCAAACTACCTCCGCTGTCACCTGCCCTACCCTATCGGACTAGGCCCAAGTGTGGATTTCTACCTTTCAGCTACCTTTCCAGTGCTATGCCATATCCAAAACACTACTTGTTTCTCACCTGGTTTACATCCTGAACCACCATCTGTACTCTCAATCTAAAATGCTCAGGTTATTGTTCAGCCGCAGTGCAGTGAAGCTCCAAAATAAACTCCAAAATGAAGGATTACACTTAGGGGCAGACTCTGATGACATGTTGCATACCAGAGACACATTCCAGAGGTTTTAAAGGACCAGCATTTTCAACTAGCCTGTCAATGAGTAGATAATCTTGTGTATTCTGTGACATCAAATTTATATAGGCCTACCAAACATGAAGCCACATTATATTATTGCTTCATGTGAATAATGCAGTCCAATATTATGTGGTCTCATTACCTTATTATCTCAAATGTTGGAAAGAAGGGCAACACTAGAAGTATTGTAAACATTCTTACCTGTGAAATTAGCCATTTCAGAACAGCCTTAACTGTCAGCATCTGAGCAATAGTGCCACATATGACCTGACGTGCAGAAGACAAAAGATATTCCACTAATGTTGTCTTATTTATATCTCCATCCCTGGTGATTCCATCAATCTGCCAGTCTGAATGGCCTCCCTGAGTAGAGATCTTTTCTCCGTTCAGGCTGGCTAGGTCTTTGTTTTCCTTGCGACTGTAACAATCGTTATTGATACAGTTTGCCTCATCTGCAGGAGAACATATTGTATTATGACACCATATTAGTCTTAAAACAAGAATACGTAATAAATGGTTGTCTGCTTTAATTTGCTTGAAATGAAATAGTTGCCAGTACTGATTTTGAGTTGTGTACTGTTTATATATACGTGCAGGAACTTAGCAAATACTTTAAGTTGATATTTTATAAAAGATGCAGGAATTCAAGGAGTACAGAATATGAGGTGATGGTACTCAGTTCTGGAGACTTCATGTCTCAATCAAGGACCAGTGTTTACACTAAATTGCAAACACTGAGACAAAATATGTGAATGATTCCAATATTGACATGCAAGAAAAAAACTATAAATGTTTCTCAAACAGCTTTAATAATACCTTGATGGTCTTTCATAGAGGGGAATCTTTTTTTAATGTTTGACAAGAGTATTTCTAGTTTTTGCAGTGGCACATGTTTTCTGGATTTGTATTTACTCTCCATTAATCCATCCAGTGCAGTTTTTGTCTCATCCATGTGGTACTTCAGAAGCCTTTCAAAGTGTGACAATATAGCAAGGTCATTATCATCATCTAGGTCCTCATTCGAAATCTCAGTGCTCTCTTGGATGTAGTCAAGCCACAGGAGTTTGTGTTTCCCAAAGAGGTCCAATAAAGTAGTAACCTCATCGGCAGTTAGGTGCTTTAGGATATTCTTGTATTCTTTCAGAAATGTAGCATTATCAGAGTCTTCTACTGAAGCTGTCTGAGACTGTGGTTCTGGTTCATCAAGGGCGAGGTCAGGAATATGTGTTGGAGATTCTTGTTCTTCCTCTTCTTGTCCCTTTGATTCTGAGTCTTTGGGATCCGGGATTGAAATGAAGAAGTTCATTGCATTTTCAAATAAACTCCTAGTATCCTTTTTGACTGAAATGTCCACAACTTCTTCTTGGGGGGTGTCTAGGCCTTCTACGTGGTCAGATGGTATGTTTTCATTTCCAATGGGTTCACTTGAAGGAGTTGAAGTGTCAGTCTCTTTTTCAACATTTCGAATGGATTCATTACACAGATTATAATTAGTCTCAAAATTCTCTAGAAACTCGTCCACGTCTACAGTTTCAAAAATCTGTTTCTTGTCTTCGTCACTAATTGTGCTCTTTGCATCTGTTTCTTCGTGGTAATTGGACAGAGTATGTGAGAGGAAATTCTCACCTGAATACTTTGGTTCATGGTCTACTGATCTATCTGAATGAGTAATGACATCATTAGCCACATCAGTGGCAGAAAATGGACTGACTGCATTTAATTGATCAAAGCCATTTTGCCCATCATTGTTTTCACTATCCTGTGGGTCTAAGTCCTCTGTTCTCTTCTCAAGACTGATGTCATTATACAATTCTTCAGTTACTTTTGAAAGTATTTCCTGACTACGGACTGATAAAATGTGATTACTGTCATTCATCTGATTCCAGTCTTGTAGCTGCAGATTATTGTCCTCAACTGCTGTCATCTGGTCACACATCACACTGGATCTATCCATCAAGATGTTTTCCTTGTTACTGTCTTTTTGACATTCATAGGACTCTGCGTGGTCATGAATTAAATCTTCCATTGACATGTTTTCTGTGTCCTCAAGGATTTCTGTCTGTCTCAGTAAACGTTCTGTTATTGTCTCAGGGGAAATTACTTCTAAGCTGTCAGGATGACTTTCAATTTTAACATCAGGTCTGGAGTGGCTCTGCATATTTTCATAGACATGTGTTGTACCTTCAACCCTATGGTCACTTTCAACTTGAAAAATATTCCCTGGTTCTATCTCCTCAGCCTCAATAACTTCAATAGTAGAATCTGCTTTCTGTATCTCAAATGCTATGCCCACTCTAATACTTTCCCCATCATTATTAGCTTTGTCAGATAAAGGTTTGTAATTTGTAGTGGCAGCATTTAGCATAGTTAAATCTAACACTGGATCCTGGGTAATTTTTATGAAACCCATTTTATCAATTTGATTGGGGTCGTGCCATCCTTTGGAATGATCAGAGGAGAGAAATTCCTTTTGATGGACAACTTTCATTTCATTTGACTTCATTCCCTCATAGTTAGAAATGAGGTTATTCATCGAGACAAAATCTGTTTTGTCCGCTGACTCGTCATTCGTGTTTTTACATTCTCCAGCCTCGTTAGAAGTCGTCAAGCAATCTACTTCTTCTGACAAATGTTCAGTGACAGGTTCAGTCTGGGGCAGCAAAATGTTAGATTCAGCTTTCTCAGCCTTTTGACTACCATGCAAGTAAGGATCAAGCATGATAACCTCCAGCAGTGAAACACCATCTGTACCATGCGTTTTTATTGGATTATCACTCCCTTCTTCTGCCGGGCTCTGAGGGCTCTGAGACGCTAGAATACTGTCCTCTACAGTCGGATAAGATGCGACATCAGTACCTGTAGGATCTTTGTCCTTCACCTCAGCACATATTAAAGCCGTGTCCTCAAATACATCAGCAAGCTCCTCTGTCAGTTTTTCTGCTTCTGTCTGAACAGGAGTTGAGTCAGATTGATTTGGAATTTCTGAGCTTTCCGAAGCATCCTGATCAGCTGAATGATCAGTATCAGTGTCACCCAGGCTAAGTTCAGAGGCTGAATTGTCTTGGTTGTGATTTGACACATTTTCACTTAAATGCAAAAGCCCATTGAGTGGCACAGTGGGTTTTTCTACACCCTTGTTGTCTGGTTTAAGGTCTAAAACAAGCTGTTCTCCATGGGAACTGACAGGTGCATTTATGGTGACATCTAAATCCAATCCACCTTCACAATCATGCTCATCATTGTCATTGAACTCAGCTGTAGTTTTTTTAGGATCAACTTCAATATTCAGTGCTTGAGTTGAGTCCTGTAATTCAGGGTCAGAGGACAAAGACATGTTCTTGCCAGTTGTAAGTAGCTGTTTGAATGGATCCTGTATTTCTGTAATAATCTGAACCTGATCTATGTCTAATGGATGTGAATGTGGAGCCTCATTGTGTTTGTCATCATTCTTTCTCCCTTTAGATATGTCTGTTGAATCAGATGGGACAGTCGTCTGAGCAGGTGAGGAGATCTCTGTGTCTGCTTCTGCTTGTTTTATATCTTTCACCATATCACTTTGTTTTCTTTTTCCTTTGTCAGGAGTGTTGACCTGAAACGGTGATGCCAGATTGTCAAACGTGGACGAGAATAACCCAGACTTAGACTCTGTTTGAATGCTGGTATCTTTATCCTTAGCTATAACTATATCCTCCTCTTCCTTTACCTCTTGGTCACGCTGTTCCCCATAAAAGCCTGCAATGTTGCTGTAGAAGCTGTCATACCAACCTCCATCTTTCTCTTTTTTTCTTCCTTTTTGATGGTCCTCTTGGCCATACTTCTCAACAGCTTTTGCAGATTGGGTGTATGCTCCTGCTGTTTCCTTACCAGTGTTGTCATATCTGTGATTATCTATTTCTTCATTTGTCTCCAATTCAACATCCTGATGAAATTGATCTGATGTGCCCATTGGCTCATCAGGATCAGTTAGTTTCTCTCTATCTACTGCTATTACTCTCTCTTCAACTTCATCCTGATTACCTTGACCAAAATTCAAAACATCTTTAATGCCAATATTCAACCAGGAGTTAGATGTTGGTGCTTGCTCTTCCACTTTCTTTATAATATCCTCCTCTGGAGCTTTTTGACCAAAACCGAAGGTGCTACCCAGTCCATCTCCAAACCAGCCCGACTTATCAGCCTCTTCCTCCAATTGGTTCCCCTCAATGTCCAAAGCAAGTTTTCTGCTTCTGAAAGATTCCTGTTCTGGGTTGTCTTCTTTAGGATTGTCCTCAAGGTTTTCAGCATCTAAACCAAGCCATCCAGTTACTGTTGAACCAATCCATTGAGACCCACCTTGTTTGCTCTCTGCAGGTTTGGTATTGTCAGAGTTTTTTGTTCTGGCCTCATTGGTGTCTTTTTTTTCGGTTTCATCAATTCTCAGTTTAGAATGTGGGGAGACGGAATCATCTTTGGAAGTTCTAGAATCCCAGGAATTACTGGAGGTCATTCCTTGAAATTCTGGATCTAGATGTTCTTCATTGACCCACTCACTGGAATCATTATCAATGAATGTGCCATCCTCATTCACGCAGAAGAAGTCCTGTTTCTGAAAAAAACATAAGTGTTTTTAACAACAGGATTTTCAGTCAGGGAAAAATTATTTTATCCCCTGCTGATTTTGTATGTTTGCCCACTGACAAAGAAATGATCAGTCTATAATTTTAATGGTAGGTTTATTTGGACAGTGAAAGACAGAATAACAACAAGAAAATCCAGAAAAATGCATTTAAATGTTTTAAATGTATTTATATTGTAACAAGGGAAATAAGTATTTGATCCCCTCTCAATCAGAAATATTTCTGGCTCCCAGGTGTCTTTTATACAGGTAACGAGCTGAGATTAGGAGCACACTCTTAAAGAGAGTGCTCCTAATCTCAGCTTCTTACCTTTATAAAAGCCACCTGTCCACAGAAGCTATCAATCAATCCGATTCCAAACTCTCCACCATGGCCAAGACCAAAGAGCTGTCCAAGGATGTCAGGGACAAGATTGTAGATGTACACATGGCTAGAATGGGTTACAAGAACATTGCCAAGGAACTTGGTGAGAAAGTGACAACAGTTGCTGCGATTATTCGCAAATGGAAGAAACACAAAAGAACTGTCAATCACCCTTGGTGTGGGGTTCCATGCAAAATCTCACCTTGTGGAGTTGCAATGATCAGGAGAACAGTGAAGAATCAGTCCAGAACTATATGGGAGAATCTTGTCAATGATCGCAAGGCAGCTGGGACCATTGTCACCAAGAAAACAATTGGTAACACACTACGCCGTGTAGGACTGAAATCCTGCAATGGCCATCAGGTCACCCTGCTCAAGAAAGCACATGTACAGGCCTGTCTGGAGTTTGCCAATGAACAGCTTAATGATTCAAAAGAGAACTGCTTAAACATTTTTTGGTCAGACCAAAATTGAGCTCTTTGGCATCAACTCAACTCGCCGTGTTTGGAGGAGGAAGAATGCTGCCTCTGGCCCCAAGAACACAATCCCCACCGTCAAACATGGAGGTGGAATCGTTATGTTTGGTGGGTGTTTTTCTGCTAAGGGGAGAGGACAACTTCACCTCATGAAAGGAACGGTGGACAGGGCCATGTACAGTCATATCTTAGGTGAGAACCTTCCCTGAGCCAGGGCATTGAAAATGTGTTGTGGATGGGTATTCCAGCATGAAAATGACCCAAAACACACGACCAAGACAACAAAGGAGTGTCTCAAGAAGAAGCACTAGGAGTTGCCTAGTCAGTCTCCAGATCTTAATCCCATAGAAAATGAGGGGAAGGAGCTGAAGGTTCAAGTTGCCAAACGTCAGCCTTCAAAGTTTAATCACTTAGAGAAGATCTGCAAAGAGGAGTGGGACAAAATCCATCCTGAGATGTGTGCAAACCTGGTGGCCAACTACAAGGAATGTCTGACCCCTGTAATTTCCAACATGGGTTTTGCCCTTGTTGGAAATGTTTTGCAGACCTAAATCCTGTTTTGCAGAGAGGTTGAATACTTATTTCCCTCATTAAAATGCAAATCAATTTATGACATTTTTTAGATGCGTTTTTCTGGATTTTTTGTTGTTGTTATTCTGTCTCTCACTGTTCAAACAAACCTACCATTGAAATTGTAGACTGATAATTTCTTTGTCAGTGGGCAAACGTACAAACTCAGCAGGGGATCAAATACTTTTTTCCCGCACAGTAAATGACATCACCTTTCAATACAGTCATTTAACAGAAGAGTATATAGATTCAGTAAGCCAACATTTCACAGTAATTTATACCTGGGTAGCCACTTCTTTTTCTGTGTTTGCATAAATTTCATCAACTTTCACAGCGTCTTTTGGGAAATACCCAAATCGTCTGTCGATCTGAGTTGCAACAGGAAACAAAACATGATTGCATATAATATAGGTACATGACTGACAAAATTCTTTAAAGTATTTTAATGAAAACACTTACACTTCCTGCCCATAGATCATCTCTTTTGCCAGAGAGTTTGTGGTAAACAAATATAACATCGCCTCTTTTGAAGCTCAGGAATCTACAATCCTTTCCACTGTGATCTGTTGTGGCCCTGACACGGCTGAGCAAGCCTATACAATGGACATAAGCCAAATACAGTGGAGTTATTTTAGGAACAGAAAATAATCATTCATTTTAAGGCGATAGAAATAGGGCGCCAGGACTCTTTCGGACTTCTGCAGATTAATCTTTAAGAGCATTGTGTCAGGCTTTCTCGCTGCTTGGGATTGCAACTGCACCACCTGCAAGTCAACGTCCATTCCGAGGGCAATGAGGTCAGCTCAACCCACCATCAGGTAAATGTATCTGGTCCTGCAGGACCTTTACACTACACCGGGTTTAATCTGATGAAATCAAGGATCTTAACTACTGTTGCAGCAGTCTCCTCTTTGAGACAATCTGAGGCACAAAGACAGATCAGGTGCATCATTCCAGTGACAAAGAGACTGGAAAGTCCATTCATTCTTCAGGGCTTGTTTTTTCCCCATTACATTATTTATTAACTCTCATTGTATATGAATAAATGTAAGAATTGGGTTTTTCAAAACTGAGATAAGTTTAGGTTCTTGTCTTTTATTTTAGGAAATGTGTAGTCTCCTTATTTCTGGACAAGAAAGGTATTAAGAAAATTAACTTGACGAGTGGTTCTGGTTAGTCAATGCGTTTATTAATATATTCTGTTACGAAGGTTACATTTTTTAAGGAGGAAGGAAATGGAAGGAATGGAAGCACTGGTGAGTTCAGCAATCGCAAATGGTTTGGTAATCCAATAATTACCTCTACAGTGAAGAATGCTCATCATCAAAAAAAAAGTCTGACAAATCAGAAACACACTCCAGGAAACAGGGATGTGTGTATTTGCCACTAACATCTGCAGAAGTTAGTTATGAAGAATGTGCAATGCTTTGTTGATATGTATGGCTGCTATTGGAACAGGCACACTTGTTTTTATTGATATAACTGCAGACGGTGGAATGAGAAAAAGAAAATGCATTGATACTCATTGGACAGAATTTCAACATACAGCATGAAAAGGACCATACAAATATTGTAGTAACTATAGTCTGTGAGGTCCAAAAAGTAAAACATTCTTTATTGGCCAAGTACATTTTAACAGTCAAATCTAACACGCAGGAAGATTAGATTTGGGGTAAAAAATACCTGAAAACAGACAACAATTCACTGAAGATAACTGCAGTACAGGCCTGGAAGAGGACCCAAAGAGAAGGTTCCCACCATCTGGTGGGGGCAATTCTTCACTATCCCAAAACTCGAGGGCACAATTTTCATTATTGCCATAAAAAGGTATCTATTAAAGTATCTTTATGGGAGTGCCGTCCTATTTTTATCATAAACTTCTCAACATTACCCATCTTCTATATTGCAGCTGTATTTTCATTCGGTCTACACTCTTCTCTCCTTTAACATTTTGTTGTTGATCATTGTCTGTTGTCCACGGTACTGTTAGGACCTTGGAAGATAATTATGTCGCTACACCCAGCTATTGTATTTGCTAATCTGTACCAATAATTTTAAGATGACAAATATGTAACTCCATTAATATGTAATGCACATTAGTCTACATTTTCTATTGTTCTACTTACCTTCACACTCAGAATCTCCACAGAGTTTGAAGTCAGACAGCATTCCCCAAGTTGGAAGACCAGGAAAAAATATAATAGTACATGTCCAAACATATATCTGTAAAATAGACATATTGATGTTGGAATGTCATGTAGAGTGGTCTGTGCTCAACTCTAGGTCAAAGCTAAAATCATGCATTGAAGTGTATGTTGTCAAATGGACATTGCTTAGCTGTCAAGTACAGATGTTTCATTGGTTAAAAAACACGGCAATCATAAAAGGTAATCATTAACAAGGCAACAGTTCTTGCCACAAGATAGCATTTACAAAAGAATATCAGCAATCAATCATTGTATTGAAGAATGACAGGGATTTCAATTAATTGCACAGTAATAAAACTAGTAGTATATTTAGATTTGAGTATTTATTAATGAATACATTTTTGTTTTTATTGATTATTTTGAAACGCAACACTAGGAAAAGTACATTTTGGACTTTGAACTATACTGTACTCATGGTCAGATGTTGTTGCAAATCTTTTGGTCGGTACCAAATCCTTTTATTCGGTATTCTCTGTCAATTTTGTCATATAATAATACATGTTTCATATCCTATAGAATTATTTATTATTCTGAAGTTAACAGTTTTGGTTCCTAGAGTAACCATTGCACAATTCTAGTTTTCGAACATATTACAACAAATTGCCAAGAAACTTGTTTCCAACGGAATCCTATAAATGAATATACCGTTGTAGAACTATTTTATTTGAAAGATTACTGAAGATTTGCGTCGCCATATCATTTTGCCGCTATCTTTAAACCGTCATGGCAACAGGCGCATCCTAAATACGTCATGATTCATACGTAACACAAGATGGCGGTTAAGTTTGTTTTCATTTGAGCACTGGATCGGCAGCTACATTTGGGACACTTATCAGAGAGTACAGTAGTAGATTTAACTTCGATTTGTTATCTGTTAGAATTCTGATATTAGTCGGACACTGCATAGTTTGTACCATCAACATGAAATCCGACGTGGAGGAATTGATGCCCAGGCTTCTGCCTGTGGAAACGTGCAAAATTGTGGAAGACATCGATCTAAATGAGCCTCCGAGAAATCCACAGGAATATTTGAGACAAGTTCAGTAGGTACCACATAAACGTATTTATTATGATGGTTCTATATCTGATGTCATATGTCTGAGAAAACAACCAATTCACTGTTGTTCTGAATGCGACATTACTACTTGAGTTTAGAGGAGAGGGTTTTTATGAAGGGTTTGCGTTTTCAACGTCATTACTACTAATATCAATGTCAACACAGAAATATATCCCTCCTATTACTATTTGGGGATTACACTGTCACACCACAGTGCAATGATCGAAATGAATTAAAGTAAGAAACTTTAGGCCAAAAGGAAATAAAGACCTGGGGAATATTTTACACTCAACAGACTCAGCAAAGCCACCAGCTCATTTTAAAGACAATAGAAGATTAAATGTTTCTATTAATTAATTATATATTCTATTAAAAACAGCTGTCATTCAAGATTATGTTAAAACAGTGTAGCCTATGAAATAAATTGACATGGAAAGTGAAGGTGAGAGAGAGACCATTGTGCAATCATAAACTAGGCCTAGTAGTACGAACAGTTTCTCCCATTCTAGCTTTGAGACCTCTTCAGAGTTTTCATTGATCTCTTAGTGGCTGCCAAGCAATGACCTCATTACCCAGTTTCTCATTTACAGCGCAGCTATTATAGTAAAGTAAGTATTATTTTAATTTGACGAAACAATAAATAAACACATTATCAAAAAGTGGGGCGGCATGGTGGTGCAGTGGTTAGCACTGTCGCCTCACAGCAACGAGGTTGCAGGTTCAAACCCCCGGTTGCCCCGGCCTTTCTGTGTGGAGATTCCTGCTCTCCCTGTGTCTGTGTGGGCTCTCTCTGGGTGCTCCGGCTTCCTCCCACCATCCAAAGGTCATGCGGAGTAGGTTAAGATTGTTTGCTGATAGTACTGTATCTACAGATTGAATATCCACATAACTTGTGACCAAATCCTGTCATCTTAGCTCAGGTACTGAGGCACGTAGCTCAGGTACTGAGACATGTAACCCTTTTGTATTTTTTTTAGATTAGAGGCTTCTCTTTGTCCAGATGTTGTTGTGGCAAAGATTGATCCGAAGAAATTGAGAAAGAAACAAACAGTAAATGTGTCGGTAAGTTTCATCATATAGGTATGAAACAGGATAATGCTACTGGGTGAAACTATATATGATGGCATCAGACTAACCTGCATTTTGCCACACTATCCTTATTCTCCATTTGTATTTTTATTTATTTTATTACCCTTCTCCAATTTCGGCATATCTAGTGGATCCAATGTGAAAGCCAGACCAAAAAATACATTGATTTAAGGAGTTTCACTAAAGTGAGGCCATGGAAAAGACATTTTTTCTAGGAATGATTGTTGACAGATTTTATCTTTGTTTGTGAAAGGAAAATAAAGTAATAACTTTAAATGTTATGTTACTGCAATGCAAAAGTTGTGTCAGTGGCCTGGGGTGGTCCAGCAATCTAATGTTATTACATTCACCATGTTATACTCTACGAGTATATCAATGTTGCTGTTCAATGTCTATAGTTATGACCGGGTTTATATGGAGAAATTAGCATGAGTACGTTGTCCTTGAACAGACTTTTGTATTATTGTTTGTTCTGCAAATACTTAGTTATAAGAATTACAAGCATATTTTAGTTGTTATATGAAATAGGTTGGAATTGTTTACAAATAACTCGCAAGGTAGTGGAGTATTATGTTCAACACATTGTCAGTAATTAACCAAATAAAACATAGTATTTTTTTATGTTCATATGACACATGACATAAAATGTCTGTATATGAAATATTTCTATTACTTTCATGGGGAATTTTTGTGTTGTGAAATATAATGTATAAAAATACTAAATTAAAATCACTCCCTTGAGTTAAAACCAGGTGGAAGTGCCTTTGGCAGTCAGCTAGTAATTAGGCGTCAACTGTGAGCCTATTGGGAGATATCTTTACCAACTTTGCATACACATATTTGTCGAGTTCTCATCTTTCCAAAACTGTTCAAACTTTGTCAAGTTTATATAACTTGATTTCTTAGCCACTCAACTGTAACTTTGTCTGTGTGCTTTGGGTCGTTGTTATGCTGAAAGACAAACATCCTTCCCACTGTATCTTTCTAAATTCCTGTAAAATCTTCAATTTGGTAGCTCACCGGTTGCCAAGCTGCTCCACCAGGGTTTTCACCGAGTATAAAATGGCAGCGACAGCAAGTCAGCAATTTCTCAGAAATCAGACAGGTAACAGTACTTTTGTATATATCCTAGGATATTTTAGGTTCTTTGTCACATTGGTTTGAAGTGATTTATTAAGATTTACATTTGCTACTTGCAGAGTATCAGTAAGCACAGAAAACACTGGAGTGGTCAGGCTTTGGATGACAATGTGTTAATGGTATGTATCATTTAAAGCAAGACCTCAGAACATTCAGGTTAACTGCACAGTGCAGGGACAGCAATATTTTAGTTTTCCTTGCCAGGCAGAGATAATCCTTTTGGTAACTGGTGACATGAATTATGTATTGCTATAAATGGTTTGCAAAATACAACTTACTAAGAATGTGTCCTGTCCAGCCAAAACAGGATGCAGAGGAGCAATGGAAAAGGTTCTGTCTGGGTGAAAATATTTATTTGAACTCCCCTACCAGTGATGCTGGTGCTGAAGACCCAGGCCTTGATTATGTGAAGGTAACTGCAGGGCCCTCCAGAATAATTGGCACGATAGGAAAATATTAACAAAAAAAGTCTGTGGTATAATGTAATTGTTACCACAACCAAGAGCTGTTATCTATTTCATATTTAACTAGGGTTTATATAATTATATACAGTATAGACCATATCATATTTTTGTGTAATGCTTCTTTCAATGATTATCTTTCTGATATATTCCCATCTATTTCACTAGGTTGGTTTTCCACCTTTTCTTAGCATAGTGAGCAGGCTAAATCAGGTGAGATTTTTACCTCAGAAATCACAATGCATGTACTGCAAAAAACATCTATGCTTTCATATCAGTGACGATACCTGTGCTTGATTTCTGTTTTTATTAGCTTTGATGAATCAAAATGATATCTTTCTTACTAGGCCACGGTCTCTGCAGTTTTGGAGTACTTGATAAACTGGTTTGAGGAGAATGAGTTTGTCCCACAGTTGGTAAGTTTGGTTTCATATACATCAACACCAAGATTGTTTTTTGGTTTCATAGCTAATCTGTGTTCAATGTGTCTAGGGGAGATGGCTATATGCACTGCTGGCTTGCCTTGAGAAACCACTTCTCCCTGAAGCTCATTCCTTAATAAGACAGCTGGCCAGACGTAGTTCTGAAGTGCGGGCCAATCTGGTAGGATAATATATTGACTTTTACTAATCACTGTTGAGATTAGATCCTTTGGGGGAAAATGTAAATATAAAATAACATCTGATGCTCAAACATTGACATGATAATATTTTATAATGAATGACATGACATGACCTGAGGATACATGACAGACCGTTCGTTCATTCGTTCATTCGTATTACAGGAAAACCAGGAAGATGAAAGGCTGTCTCCTTTAAACTTGATGATCTGTCTTGTTGCAAGGTACATTTTATTCGACGTCAAAACACCGACACAAACCTGTATTGTTTGGTTATTATTAATGTATTTTTTTATGTAGGTACTTTGATCAGAACGACCTGGCGGATGAGGAGGACTAAAGCTGTTGCTTCGATTAAATCCACAATTGGAGGCTGAAATCTACCACACCATGAGATTTAGCTCTGTGAACCTATAACTATGCCCTGTTGTTGGATCCACAGGAAATTGTACTTTTGCTATAAGACTTGAAAAAAAAACATTGTCCTGTTAAGAAAATGTTACTCAACAATGCTCTTTGCTGTTGCTCAAATTAAATATTTGCTTTCACAATTATATTGTTCTGTATTACATTTTAACAAGCCCTCCACAGCTATGTCCCCTATAAAAATGCCAACACGTATATCATAAAGACATCAGACTTCTATGCTGTACTCCATGATCAAAACAGCTTGGGTGGGTTTCACAAACATTAAGCCTAGTTTTCTGTTGAACCTCCTTTTTTTGTACTAGACTAGGCTTAATACGTCCTGGAAACCGGCCCCCAGATTATTTAGATGTCGTTTAATAAAGTCTTGGATTGGGCAATTTGAGTCGTCAATCAAGGTAGTGAAACGCACTTATCACCCAGTGATGCTTTGCGGCAAGCGGCCAACTGAAAGCTAACAAGATGGCGGTGGCAGTAGGATCTTTGCAAGCCCAGCTTGAGAAAGCAAAAGAAAGTTTGAAAAATGTAGACGATAATATTCGTAAATTAACTGGTCGTGATCCCAATGAACTAAGGTAAGAACAACTAAATTCTTACGTATTTTATTGGAAATGTTAAGCATTCATTTGTTTCCTGACGCGTTAGCTGCTATTGGTAGCAACATACCTAGTTTCACACGACAAAAATGGCTTCTATTCTCGTGCACAATCAGCTAGCCGTTGCGTGCTTCCTGCAGAATCGTTTAGGCCGTGATAGCTAGCTAGTTCAAATACTCCATGGTTGCACTTTACTAGTTGATGTAACTAGTTAGGATTTTTATTGAAATGGAATGTTGGTGGTTAGGTTAGCTAAAATGACCGTAGCTTTTTTTTATTGTTGAGCTCGTGCAGTTAGCTCGTTAGTGACCTACTAGTTAGCTGCTAGTATTCACCTCACCGACGTTCGACGCTACTAGTACTAGTGTCCCTTCCAAACTAGAGTACTGTACTACGACCTAGAAATATGTGACTGTTAATGCCCATGCTACGAAACTTCAGTAACTTATGCCACTTGCATTTAGACACATCTGTACCATTTACTCTAATGTACGTAACAATGAAATGACAAGTTTATCAACTTTTCCTTGTAGACCTGGCCAGGCTAGAAGGCCAACCATCGCAGGCATTGGTGGAGGTAGGGGACGAGGAATCAACTTATTGAGGTAAGCCCTGTTTTGTTTACAGAAAGATTCTCCAAAAGTAGGTGCGATATATTTATGCTTTTGACCTTATGTAATGTTTCTTCTCAGACGTGGACTCTCTGACATCGGTGGAGGACCTGGAGGACCCCCAGCAAAACAGAGGGATATTGAAGGGGCCCTCCTGAGGTGAGAATTATTTGGTGTGTGTGTGTGGCCCTGCCTCCAAGTTCAGAATCTGTCAGCTTCAGACAAAATTGGGAATGTACTCTACAATTTATGATATTGCTTTCCTACTTGGAAGACTTGGATACAATCAAATGCCACATGACTAATCTGATTTTTGTTGGTTTTAATGGTTCTGGAATGCATTGACTATTTTTGTCAAAAGGAAGTTACTAGGGACATCTTAATCGAATTGAATGCCCAATACTAGAAGCTAGTGCCACTAGATTGTTTGGCCTAAGCTTCCGGGGGGGATGTTTTTGAGTGCATTGGCTACCTTTGCCCGTAGGTGACAAGTGTTCCTGCCCTTGCTTTGTGCTGTGGGGATACATTTTTTTTCTATCTAATGTTCCTCTTATTTCTGATGGTGTAATGTTTTTATTTATGAAGCCAGTTTTTAATGCAATTTCTCGCTTTTATCCTTTTTTTAAGCAGCTTAAGTGTTTCTATGGCTTGAAAAAAAACTCTTCCACATACAAATTAATTAATAGCGTTCTTCCACCATGATAAATTCAGTAAAATATTTCCTGTTCTTCTGACGGTATGTTATGGTTGTCACTGAACTTGTCCCTCCACTCCTTTCTAACAATTTTGTTTTTCACTGTATGGCAGCAGATCTTTAGCTGAATTTGTTGCCTATAAATCCATGGAACTGTTACGCAAGAAACGTTAGCAATGTAGTACACATTACTTTGTCATTTGCTTGGCTGAATTGGCCACTATTAACACATTAAAAGGGACTTTCGAGATTCCATTTGTAGTGTGAAGGCCATGCTTTGCTGGTTCTTTTCTAGTACATTTTTAAGTAGTTTGCTTAAAAACATCTTAAATTAGTTAGCTATTGTACTGAGGATGCAGGCACGTACAAGATTTGATTAACAGGATTTTAACAAGCCAAATTAGAGGGAGGTTTGTTCTCCACTGGCAGGAGGCCCTAAAAAATACTCTTCACCGCATTAAAATCTGTTTACTTTTTATATATCCGGCAAAACCCATCTTGTGAATCTTATGTCTGTGTTTGTAGGCTGGCCGGTGACCAGCGTGCGAGGAGAGATTCACGCCATGACAGTGACGCTGAGGATGATGACGATGTCAAAAAGGTAAACCATCATTCTCAAATGAATGCTTGATATAATCAAATTGAGACCCTACTTTTGATCGCCATCTCTTTCATAATAAAATGTTAAACCATTTTCTGTTTTTGTCATGTCCAATTAGCAATTGTTTGTAAATTCACTGCTTGTTCAACCAGGAAGTATTTGCCAGCACCGGCATGCTAATTTTAGTGTAAGCAAATTTTTGAATGCCTGCTCTAACTGGTTTGTTGTTGCTAACATAATTTGCCTAAAAGTTTCAATGGAATTCTGGTCACTATTTTAGGTCTTTCATCTTTGCTTTCATGTATGTTTTTCCACAGCCGGCGTTGCAGTCATCAGTAGTAGCTACCTCCAAGGAGCGTACGCGTCGAGACCTTATCCAAGACCAAACCATGGATGAAAGGGGAAAACAAAGGTATTTACCTTTCCTTAGTGTCTGTAGATTGCTATTATAGGATCTCCAAGTATTTCATGCTCTGTTTTTGTCCCTTCTGTAGGAATCGACGCATGTTTGGCCTGTTGATGGGAACATTACAGAAATTTAAGCAGGAATCCAATGTGGCAACTGATAGGGTTAGTAGATTTAATTATTCTGTACTTCAATAAAACTTTACTCTAAGTTAATGCAGTAAATCCTACTGAATTTGACTTGTGCATGGGGACAGTTTTTCATGCTATTAGACTTACATTTTGAAGAATTTTCAATCAGAAATCAATTGGTTGTATTAATGTTTTTTTTTCTTCTCAGCAAAAGAAACGCATTGAGATTGAACAGAAATTGGAAGTTCAAGCTGAACAAGAACGCAAGAAAGTGGAGGGCGAAAGACGAGAGCTCTTTGAGGAGAGACGTGCCAAGCAAACAGAGCTGAGACTGTTGGAGCAGAAAGTGGAGCTTGCACAGTTGGTAAAGACCCTCCTTGAAAGCAATAATCAACCTCATTGGTTATGTTAAACCTTAAAAATACTTTTTTTCAACCTAAAGATTTCCTTGGACCTTTAATATTTCAATCAGTGTTAATGTAATCGGACTGTTGTAAGCACCCCTCATGTATGTGGCCTCCATGCTCATGAACATCTTTGTATTTTAGCAAGAGGAGTGGAATGTGCACAACACAAAAATTGTGAAGTACATACGCACAAAGACCAAGCCGCCCATTTTCTATCTGCCTGGGAGGATGTGTTCAGCCACCCAAAAGCTCTTAGAGGAGTCTCAGAAAAAAATGAACGGTTAGTAGTTTTTGCTTATTAGAAAAGTTGTTGGTCAGTAATACATTTTGTTGTCCCTTGTGTCACTGACCTCGTTCCATCCGTGTTTCTAGCTATGTTTGATGAAAGGCGAGAGGCGTTTGCTGAGCATTTGAATAAGATGGAGGCTCGGCCTCGGCGTCAGCCTCAGAGGGACAACCCTTTGGGTAAGGACCTGAAGAAAGAAGATCAAGAGGAGGGTAAGCCCACTGGTCAGGTAGTCAAAGTGACAGGTAACCGGTTTGATGTGGAGATGGAGGATGAGGAGGAGGAAGACGAGGCAACCGTAGAGGTGGACAAGAAGAAAGACAGAGATGAGGGTGTGAGGGGTACTGAGGACAGGAAGGAAAAACGAGGGGAGGCAGAAGAGAAAGCCAGGGATCACGAGTCTAAGAAGGGGGATGCCATGGTAGCTGAGGATGAAGACAGTCGAGACACTAGAATAGTGGAGTTAAGAGAGGTGGATGACCAGATGGAAGTAACTGCAGTAGTGGTGACTGAGGCTGAGGGGCAGGCCAGGGAGGGGGTTCAGGACAAGATTGAGGATAGTCCAGTGGTAGCCGGAGACGAGGTAGGTGATGAGACTGGAGTAGAAGAGCAGAAACCAGTTGAGGTTGAAAAGGAGCCCATTCAGGATCAGGACCCCACTGTGGTGGTGAGCGACCAGGAGAAGATCGTTGAAATGCGACCAGTTGGAGATAAAGATGAGCCACGTACCGAAGATGGGGTCGTTCCCCAGCTCTCAGAGCCCAGTCCAAGTGTGGAGGTCTCTGATGTAACATCTGTGACCCCTGAGGTGCAGATACCCCTGGCAGATGCTGGAAGGCAGCCAGAGTCTGTCACCGTGGTGCAGAGCAAGGAGGCTGATGAAGTGAGGCAGAACGCTGATACCCAGCTTTCCCAAGTCCATGTTACCGCTGCCCCCAAGGAGCAGGAGCCTGTGAGCGGAGATGCCAGTAGGGGGCGTAAAAAGTCCAAGTCAAAGGACAAGAAAGGAAGTGGGGGTGGGCGGAGCAGCAGTAGCTCCTCAAGCAGCTCCTCTGGCTCCTCATCCAGCGGGAGCTCTGGCTCCTCTTCTAGTGGCTCCTCAAGCAGGAGCAGCTCATCCAGTGGCAGCTCCTCCTCCAGCTCCTCAAGCAGGAGCCGCAGTCGGGGGAGGAAGGACCGAAAGCGTAGGAGGAGGCCATCTGAGAGAGAGGGGGACAGGGACAGGAAGAAGGCAGGAGGTGAAAGGAGCCAAAACACATCCAAAGGCAATGGTCGTGAATCCAAAGGTTCGAAAGACAAGGGCTCCAAGTCTGACAGGAAAAGGACTACTTCTGAGGGCAGCCGGTCAGGAAAGCGGTCTTCTCGTGGTGACAGGGATCGCAAGTCTGATAGGAAGGAAAAAAGGCGTTAATTCTGCTGTCAATTTAGTTCTGTTTTCCTTTTTAGGAACACATTTTGTAACTGAAATGTGTTCTGGGTTTCCTTTTTAAATAGGAATTCTTGCAGAAAGAGAGGAAACTAAGCTGCCTTAGTGTATTTCTTGGGAAAATGTTGGGTTTTATTTCTTTTTTTTTTCTCTAGTCGCCAATCAGTTTTGACATTGTCCTGCTGCGCCAGTTTTTAGGACTTCTTTAATTTTCTTTTAATTACATTTTTGTATGGTCTTTTACTCCAAACAGTGACATTTTAATTGTTCTAAAGCGTAGTGCAAAATCAGTGTCTTGCATACTTGTGTTCTTTGAATTCAGTGTTGTCGTAGTATATGGTGATTGTGTATTTTTCTTTTGTGTAATGTTGAACAATTGTACTTTGAATTGAAAGCCCCAGTTTCACAATGCCTAGCTCTGTATTGTTCAAGACCTAAAACAATTTTTGTACAAAGCAAACTTAAGCATCTACAATAAAATCATAAAGAGATTTTCTTGAATTTCTAAAATGCTTATGTTAAATATCTTTGAGTATTTTTTGTGCATCTTGAGCAGATTTCATTTATCACATTCTTAAGGGAACCGCACAACCGAGTAGTCTTAAGTACACATTAATGACGGCGCTTCAGAGAACGAGAATCTTTCAGGCAGTGGTTCCAATTATAGGCTGAGGACAGGAGCGCTTTAAATGGGCTCTGCCCTTTGAAAGGGATATGGAACTTAAGAAACTGAGAGTCTAAATCAGGGGTCTCCACACTATTCCACTGAGGGCCGTGTGTCTTTGGGTTTTTTCTCTCCTTGTACTTGATTGACTAACTAGGCTACTGATTGGTTAATATCTACCTTCACCTGGTTGTGTAGGTGTGAACTGGGAACCAATTTATAGGAAAAACCAAAAACCTGCAGACACACGGCCCTCCGTGGAATAGTTTGGAAACCCCTGGTCTAAATGAAGAGCGCCAGTAGAGGTGTTGGCGTTCAGCATTAACTGAAGGTAGGTCATGACAGTTGTCTTGGCTACACTGAAGGCCTTCTCCATGGTCTTTGAATGGACTGCTATTTTTGCAATATTAATTCCAGGCATGCTCGCTGGCATGAATTGTGTAGCTTGTCATACTAAGCCGGTAGACCACCATTCGTGTCATGTTGCTGTTCAGTTTGTTAGAACGTCTTTTTCTCACCTCACCGTTGGTTTTCACGACTATCCAGTGTTTCAGTTTCCAATAATACTGGCCTTGGGTTTTCATGCACCTGTCTAGGATACGGGTGGCCATACATAATGTCATTATTTAAAAATAGTGAACTAGATTTTTGATATAAGCCACATGCTCTTGCCTTTAGTGATTATTTGCAAGCAGAACAAAATGCAGTATATGAAATTAGATCCATTACATACACAGAACTCACATTCCTCTAGCGTTCACTACCATGTGAACCATCCAAGTCAGCTGCAGTTGGGCTCGTGTTCTGGGCTGTCTTGTCAAATTATTGTCCCATGCACAGCTTGAATGTACCGTCCTCCAATTTGCAGCAACTGCATCATGTCTGCAACGTCCCTGTGGACTGCAACACTTTGCAACCACATGCCTGGAAGAATTGTTATGGTGACAAAGAAATGCTCAGTCTGATCATGTGGTTATAGAAAACCAATTTCAAATGTAATATTTCGAAAGTCCTTGATTAAATTCCGGTGCAGGCAAAGTGAAATGAAACTGTTCTGTCCTTGAGGAAGGCTCATTATCGTGAACATTCACTTCAGCTTGGAAGGGTTGGGTGTTACGCAGAATCCATCTGTTCGACCAAGTGTGCAAGCTGATAATGGTCCCTTTGTCATTTTCCTCTACCTTAAATGCATGGTGTTCTCTGTAATCGTGTGAGCTTTAATGCAATAAACGTCCACAGGTATAAAAGCTACTTGGTTGTCATCAATAGGCAAAATACATTTCTTATTTTTGCCCTGGTTGTTTAGTCAATAGGACAGATCACCTGTAAAACCTGTAGGACAGGATTCGAACTAAGTAGAATGTATACTACAGGACGATTTACTGACTTTATTTTAACCAGATCAGAGAGTACAGTCGTTCACCAGATGGAGTAGGAGTATTTTATATCATGCCTGCAGTCTTTTTTTAATTGCAAACATTTTTCTGGAATTATACATGGAAAGTTACTGCAGGTTCAATAAACATTTGAATTGCAATGAATGTTTTTGTAATCTGAATTATCGTTATAAAAATATAGGCTGCGTTCCTATATTATAAGAGTAAAGCTATTTTTACTAAGTGTCTTTACAATATTAATCCCTCAACCACACTTATAATAAAATAGTGAAAACCTAGACCCGCAGAAATTGACAATATATGACAAGATATTTACGAACATGTTAACCTAAGTTTAACATAACAATGCATTCATGACATATTCTAGTGACCTTGGTTTGGCTGTTAGTCATCCTTGATCTGTCCAGTGTAGTATAATGGGTAAGGTGATTGTCTTCTGATCTGACTGGCGCCAATTTGAAACACATGCAGAACGTTTTTCTTTCTTTCTTTCTACGTTTTCATAGAGTTCGAAATTCGAAATAAGTTTATCTGATGTTCGTATGTTATTTTACGTTTTTATAGCGATCGTAACATCTGAACTATGTCCATGTCCATACCATAATATGCCAGATGGGATTTACATTTCCACTGCCCTCTGTGTACGAATCTGCCCTGATTTAAAGTCACTGAAATGAAATACATAGGTAAGCAATGATCTTGAATGTTTTCTTAAAAAAATGTGGATATCAAATGCTAACTTCCAGATATTTAGGCTACATTTATGTCATTTACACAGTATGATTGTGGCTCAACACATTCATTATCAACCGCTTATCCTGCGTACAGGGTCACGGGGGGCTGGAGCCAATCCCAGCTGACTTTGGGCAAAAGGCAGGGTACACCCAGGGCAGGTTGCCAGCCCATCGCAGAGACAAACAACCAGTAACACACACCCACACTTAAGGACAATGTAGGGTCACAAATTAACCTCGTCCACATTACCTTTGGATGGTGGGAGGAAGCCGGAGCCCCCGGAGAGAACCCACACAGACACGGGGAGAGCATGAATCTCCACACAGAAAGGCCGGGGGAACCGGGGGTTTAAACCCACAACCTTCTTGCTGTGAGGTGACAGTGCTAACCACTGCACCACCGTGCTGCTCTGTGGCTCAACACATTCCAAGATTTAAACATACAGTACATTGAGCTCAATGCCAATAGCATGCTGGATCCCCTACCAGAAACTCACCTAAAAACCTAAGTCAAGATTCTAGAAGCCTCTTGTTCACATTTAGTTTAGTCCATTTAGCTTATCGCTGTTAAATGCAACTAAGATATGCAATTGTCAGTTGTAGACAAGTATTTTCATTGGTAATGGTGCCTGCAGTTGATCTATTTTTCTCTCTACATTAAACTGTAAACTGAGCAGGAGGACTGTGTATAAATCCTGTCAGACATCTTGCTGCTGTAGGATTAATTGCTGCCAACCGTTCAAATTAACAGTTAAATTGTAATGAGTCACCCCCCAAAAAACGTGTTAAAAGAAAGTTGTTCACATACTGCCCATCACTAATAAACTGGCATCTGGTCTGTAATCTGATATGTAATAACATGATTTACACGCCCACCCATGCATTTTATTTAGATGTACAGACGGGTGACAAATTTAAGGTAAAATCTGAATAAATGTGAGAAGGAACATAACGAATGCAAATGCTTCCTTGCAGGTGTACTGCATAATAAAACGAAGCAATTAACATCTCGTCATGCTCTGTGGGACAGACATGAGTTAATAGGGTCGAAATAATGCTTGAAAGTGCACATTTGATGACTTTGATGCTCATGAATTCATATGTTTTATCACCGTTGAGAGGAAGTAGGCTTTAGAAACTTAACACAACACAGATCGTGCTACAGATGTGCTTTTCTTTTCAGAAAGAGCAAGAGTTCAGAGTCAAACCCATGCTTCAGCAGTGTTAGACCACTCTATTACACCCAGACATGCATTTCAATTGAATGTACTACATACAATAATTGCTACAAAGTATGCTCATAATAATTGAATTGCCTTCTGTCCATAAGTGACAAAAGCAATGTATTTTCACTTTTGAACATTTATTTGTCAGTTTGCACACATAGTCCAACCAGATCCGGCTTCGGAATTTAACCAAAGACATTTGATAGGAGTGGAACCCAGTGCAGCCGTGTGATGCATTAGCCAGCTACAACGACTGACGAGGTTAGCCTTCCGAGATGCAGCCCTGCACACCCCTGTTGTACTGCAGCGTTATAAGAACCGTGCATGTTGGTATTCCTCCTGTTAGTTGGCACAATTATTTACATTCCCCAGTTCCAATATATCCTGCTGTTAGAATGACACTGTATCAGCTTTTCTTGAAACAGAGAAAAGCACAGACTGGTCTTTGTGAAATGAATTCAGTGTGGTCACGCCAGCACTTTGTGCCCCATGCTTAGACACCTACCTCAGCCGATGGAATAAAAAAGCTTCCCTCTGTTGAAAATGTGAATTATGCTCATGTGTGATAGTGGAATCTGTTGAAATGCATGAAGAACCATTTTCACAAGAGAAAAGGGAGACAGAAAACCTGCTGGGCCATATAGGAGGTCTTGTTTAGAGCATCATGTATTCCAAGCCTAGCAGAGTTTGGTTAGATGCAAAATAATGGAATGAGAGGTGCTGTGGACAACCCTGGTGCACCGTCGTAAAATGTGCACGTGTCAAAGCTGTGCTGCATATTACTCTGTCATGGCGGTCACACCAAATAGAATTGGCCTGACCAAATGAAATACAGAATGAGAGATGAATTTAGCACCATATTTCTGACTAACCGCCAGAACCTTAAAGCAATGCCTGAACCCATAGCCTACGTGTTTGCCTGAATTAGACAGGCATGTGCCCAGATAGATCCCAGTGGAGGCTTGAGCCCCTTCTCATTTCCCCTCACACTCAACAATTCCCTTTTTGACCTTCGGTACCTGCATTCTTTCTGCGCGACACGTGTCATTTAGACATGCATTTCCGTTTCTATGCAACACGCGTCATTCGAGCAGACTGGCATGCGTCGTCCATTTGCGTAATGCACGTCGCAGAGGTTGACAGCCATGAGGAAGCCAAAGGGCGCATGGGGCCCATCGTCCGTTCTGCAGCCTGCATATACAGTGGATATAAAAAGTCTACACACCCCTGTTAAAATACCAGGTTTTTGTGATGTAAAAGAATGAGACAAAGATAAATCATGTCAGAGCTTTTGCCACTTTTAACACGACTTATAATGTGAACAATTCCGTTGAAAAACAAACTGAAATCTTCGAGGGGGAAAAATAAAAAATAAAATCCTTATTTTGGCCCATGACCCTATAAAAAAGCGCCACAAAGTTGTAATTGAACGCTCATGAAGTTGTAATCCCTCTACTAGTTTTCTACTAGCGTATATGTCTGAGGGAGAAATAGGAATGGAGGAGAAAACAAATAACAGACTTGCAATGTACATCATCCAAAGCCCTTTTTAGATTTCTGAAACACTGCAGAAAGTTAACACAAAGATAGCCCATCTGCTTATTAATTCAGCTACTTGCCCAGCAACTATAACCAGACTCACCACCAGCTCCTGTTTTCTCCCTTGTGGATATCTGATATTAAAATGCATATCTAGGCTATTTAAGATCTGGCATGTCAGCAGCAGCACCTGAGCAGAGGAATTTGCCAACTGACTGCTCAAGCTCTTAACTGGCATTGAAATGACTTTTAAATTTAACAGGGATACAAAGGTAGTTCACCTGTACCACTTCCAGGGATGTCATGCACCAAAAGAATCGGAAGGACAATATTTAATTTTGTATATCTATTAGGGTGGCTTTGGGTTAAACACCCCTCCTCCGTAAATCTCCACCAAACCACCAAATGTTGACACATCTTATTTCCACACATTCCTTTGTTGCTACGATTCTTGTTAATCCAGAAAATATAGTTACATCTGAACTGAGCAAGTAGTTCCACAAAAACGATTTTGACAATCTTATTTTTTGTCATTTAGAAAACATTGTCATGTGATGTAGTTAGATGTGTACCTTTTTATATGTCAATAGGAAGGCCGTAGGCCTTATATATATATATTTATAATAGCAATACTGTTTTTCTTGGTGATCATGTCTGGGGCTGCATGTCCCCTCTCGTTTGGGGCAAAATTCCTTGGGGGGTATTTTACCCCTGAGATTATATTGGTAAATATAACAAAATAAGAACCACAAATTGGCTGAAATATAATAGAAGATCAAGAAACAGCTACATATAAGCAGTTTTTAATTAAACAGCTAGTTTACTGAGCATATATTAACATAAAATATAATAGGCCTATCAAATGGCACTGATATTGAAGGAATTGCTCAATATTATTGATTTAATGTTTTTAACTTAATACGGTCACAGGATTAACAAATCAATTAAAAATGGTCATCAAAAGTTATTTGAAATTATAATAACTTTTACACACAACTTTTTGCCTTTGATTATTGAAATGTGCAATATCCCGATTAAAATTGTTTTTGTTAACTCACTTAAGTACCGTTATCAAGATGTAATTATTTTCATTGGTACAGATTACATTGATAGAATGACCTAAATATGAAATAAATCTTAATTGGGGGTGAACCCCCACTCCCGATGAGGCATTTTACCCCATATGGAGGGGAATTTTACCCCATAGTGGGGTAAATCACCCCATATACATAGTTTGGCATTTGATTAAGTTGCAGTAAAACTGAATTTTCTGAATATAAAAATTATATATAAAAATCTGACAAAATCTGTCATTTTCTGACTTTTTTTTGTCAGAAAATACAGAATTCCCTTAAGGGGCCATTTCCCCAAAATGTTACCGTAACTGTCCAACTGTCCTTCACTGTGCATTTACCAGAAACTGCATGCGGTTTGAAACTAAACAGTTGTTGGTGCGTTTTGTTGACAAGTCCCAGCTCCGTAGATATCTATGAATGGCCAAAGGCTAATTTCCTGATAAAAGCATGTTTATTTTTCATTAAACCAATTGTTATTTGTGAATTACAAGCACGTTCTTCTTATGCAGTTCAAACCAAGTGTTTTGTGAACCATAGATGTCAGCGCGCAAAACCCTCAGGGCTGACCAAAAAACATCAATGCTCTGTGCTCGCCATCATTCTAATTATTCCAGCGGTGCAATACGTGTAATGTTCACTTGGTGACAGTAGTGCTCCATTAGAAGAAAAAAATATAAATAAAAACAGGCACCCTTTAGTTTTTGGTGCTGACTCACTGAGTAATCATGGACAAACCATATACTAGCTACAATAGTCTATACTGTGCAAAATGGTAGAGTACAACTTAAAAAAAGACTTTCGGATCAGAACAACGACAGAGGTTTAGGTTCTACAGGAAGCTTTCGATCAGGGGGAATAAACGGACAGATGACACATGCCCATCAGGCACAGTAATGCGATCATAATCGTTCACAATCTTGTCAGGGGTGCTTGAGACTATAACTGGGGGTGCACCCGAAGCATCCCTACTTCCCAAGGTTATGTACAGGTTGTGTACTAATAACAATTAGAGAGTAGAGAAGTCCAGATATGGCCTAAGGTCTCTCCCATAATATGACTCCGTGGGCAATCATTGCCAACCACAACCCTGAGAAGTTCCCATGTAAGATGTGCTGTCATGTCCATAATTCAAGAAATAAACAAAACATTTTTACTCTAACTGCATTTTGACTGAGATGTATGCCTTTTTTATGTGTTAAAACTGGTTTAGTGGTCCTTGGCAACTGCCGTGCATTGTGCAGCAGGGTAATTAGGTTAAAGGAACGTGGGAACATGATGTACTTTGTTTCTCCTTCACCCCAACGTGAGTCCACGATCCACGCGGAAAGAAACTCCTCAGCGTGTAACCTTGTGCTCTGCGTTCACTCCACGGCAGAGTGCATGAGCCCGAGTTCCCTACGGGATCAAAAGTGTGTAGTCAGCTGTTGTTCCTCCCAGCTCATTAGTGTCCTGCATCTCTGATGAGGGCAGATGATGAAGCCCTTCTATTGTTTGTCATCCTTCTGCACCCTCCCCCACCCAACATCATGTTGACTTACAGACAGAGCAAAGGAAAACAACTAGTTAAATATTAGAGCACCTGGGTTCAAATGCAACTTGAAACACTTGAAACTGTTATAGCGGAACTTGATTGTGCTTGCTTAGCACAATTGAACCAAACATTTTTAAAGTCTACCTCAGCGTTCCAGGCAGGTTCGAAAAAATGCTAGAAGTATTTGAAAAATTTCAAATAGAAGTAGTAGCTAGGTCAGAATAGTACAGAAGGAGAGTAAGGCTGGCGAAGGGGCAGGGATGTTCTGGGGGTGGGAGGGATAATGAGTGAGCAGCGTGTCACACACACACACACACACACACACACATAGCCAGTGACAGTTTTCCGAGGGGTTGTTGGCAAAAGGTTACTGTGGCATTCTGAAATGGGTAAGATGAGAACTAACTTCAGAGGTTAAGGTATGACACTTTTCTTCTTGCCCAGTAAGAAGCAATACTGAATGTGTAATTCCCCTGACTCTGGCATTTCAGTGTTCTTTTTGCTGCAGTACTTTATCTGTGGTCAGCTGTTTTGCTGTCCTAGGGAGAGTAGTCTGATTTTCAAATCAATAGTGAGAATTTTACCTTTAAGCATCAAAGCCAGGGGGGTTGAGCTGGGCTTAATGAGACCAGAGGGCCCTTTAGAAGCTGATTGTCCCCCCAAAAGCCAATTAAAGTAGCTGGAACATACTCGATCCATTTTGGTTGTGTCCCATATTACAGCCTTGACTAGCACATCTTTTGTTAGTATTAGTGCACTGTTTTGAGAATAGGAAGTACTTTGGGACTAAAATATTTTGGGTTGAATAACTGGCTTGCATAGGATGTTGCATGAAATTTGAAGAATCCTTTTAGAAACTGATACCTGAGAAGATTCTCTTGCCATTTTGGGCTGCAACATTGTTTTGCCACATTGCTTTTACTCAGGCAAACCATTCCCATTCTTGCGAGTACAATATATTTTTCTTCCCTGTTAATGTAACTACAGAAGCATTTGTAATTGCCTAAAGTAGCAGGCATGAATAGAAATGCCAAAAAGTAGATGTCACATATTATGATCTTGATAACAAGAACATATGAGATACTCCTGCACTGTTCAACAAATCCAGTAAATGTCGAGGTGTTAAGATATTTATAATGTTACTTTTTAAGTCCATTTCCCCTGACAAGTGAATATTCTTCTTGGAGCACAAGACTTCAATCTCCTCCTTATTTGGACTGTGGACTCAGAACACAAAAATTACTACTTTGAGAAAAATGTTGGTAAAGCTTTCCTCTACCAAACAAAACAAAAATGATATTGAATTTGGCGACAACCACATAAATAATTGACCAGAAAACTTTGTACAATTGTATCCAACCACCTTGCCATTCATACGAAGTCACTTATATCATCTCTTTCTGTAGGAAAGCACCATGTCTTTGTAGTGGAAGCAAGCTAGTTTATTTACAGAAAAGCTTAGCTCTCACTTAATACTTTATTGCCCTTCCCTGTCTGTAGAGCATAATATGTGTCTATCGTGCCATTTGGAGACCCATGCAAGATTTCAATGAGGCCCCCAATGACAATGGAAGTCAGGAAGCCACAAGGAAGAGTTGATATTTCTTGGCCAGAGTGAGGCTTTTTAAAATGTGCAAACATAAATAATTTTAACCAGATGCAATAAATCCAATGTTTGCAAAAGTACCATCGCAATTTTGAAGCTAACATATCTGCCACATTGAAAGCAAAACCAAACATGTAAAAATGCTAAACTAAAATGAAACTGTACTTTGTTTTCAGTGAAGGAATCAGTTAAACACATGAAAACAAAGGGAGTCAGTACAAACCTATCTTTCATGGTGTAGGGAGTAAGAAAGTGGAGCAACCTTATCAACTTGTATATGAGCTCTGACTGGAAGTTAGCTGACTTAAAGTGACAGTCCTCAAAAACCCACCTTAAGTGTACCAGATAGTCTGCCTTGAAGAAAAGTAATCTCCTATTTACATATCTTACCATTCCTAGCATTCCGTGGCACACTTAAATTTTGATAAGGTACAGAAATCCATTGTTGTGGTTGTCATATGTTGCCTGTGAGTATGAAAATATTCCCCAGAAAGAAGTTTAGTTATTGAACAAGCATTCCAATGAAGTTCACATTGTGTGCTGCTGCTTTGAAGTAAAATGTATTCCTGGCCCGCATACTTTTTGGCAGTTAATTTAGATGACTCATTAAGATCCCTAATTGCATACACATGCACACCCACATTAACACTCAATTTGATGTATTCTTTCTTTGTACTATATTTGCAAAACACGTACAGGCCTGCTGTTATCCAGAAAAAGAAAGCAAACTGCAAATTCTATTCCAGGTGTACTGTTAGCCAGTAAATATGTCGCCGTTACTGCTCATAGGACACACATGCTCATAGGACAGCTCCAACAAGACAGTGCAGTAGTAACTAATGTTGTCATTGTCCTTTATACAAATCCTACCATAAAGCCTGGGCCTGCCCGAGCCCCTGCCTGTAGCCAGCAGACTGGATCCAAACACAGCTACAGCCTAGAGGCTGCACGTGTTGGGTGGGTTGTGAATCAAAGCTGGTGGCTGAGCCATTGAATCTGGGTGTACTGTAGCCTATACTCTGCTGTGATCACTTGGGCTGAAACACTGAGTCAGGAGGAGTGGAGCGGTAGAAAAGCAGGGCAAATCCTTATCTGGGCCACCATTTTATATAGTATACTGTATCAGGGAGGGATGTCAAAATATATCTTCTGCAGTCTTATGATTAAGTTAAGGCATGTTCAGAGAATTGTATGGGGAAAGTCACACATTCTTAACTCACCATCTACAGGTTTGCATTTGGCATTTTGGTTAGAAAAAAAACATGCATTTTATACCTTATGTGTATGTATCTACAGTATGTGCAAGTACATCTTCAGTAAAAGGAATATTCTATGATTAGTAATGGAAACAGTCAAGACAGTTTCTCTTTTCACCATGTTATAAAGTGTATATAGGCTCATTAGGTCACTCAATCAAAAGACATACACATCAGCAATTGTGACTAAGTACTTGCACAGATCCCCAGCCTAAAACCCCCGAAAGAAAGCAACAACATGTTGATGTACAGTGACAAAAAAACTGCCCAGTAGGGAGAAGGCCGTTGAGGGGTGACAAGTCTTCTTCTGGCTGTGCTGGGTGAGATTATAAAAGTGCATTACCTTTTTGGGTCACATGCATGTTCAGAAGACCAACAGGTTAATAAGTAATGGTAGACGGCGTCCAGAGTCTTTAGGCAGAATCCAGGTAAGGTTAGACAAGAACAACCTGGAGGTTTGTAACACAGAATATCTACCAGTTTGAAATGACTGACTCTTGACCATTCACTCGTTTTGGGTTAAGATTTGATGCTGAGGCATTTGGGGTTGATCATATGGATAGCCTACTGCATGTCACAGTGGGCTTATTCTTATTAGGATAGGAGGATCCTTCTCACAAAACATTTTAAAGTGACATTTATTTTTATAGAAAGTACAAAAGAAATCCATTGAAAACATGTTGTGTCACAGTGAAGGGCAGGCAGGAAACCAGGCACAGAGCAGTGGAGAGATGTCATTCCTTTTATTGAAACTCAAAGCACAGCATGAATTATCGCAAACAGTGATCCACACTGGGTGTGGAAACTGCTGGACTTAAAGGAAAGGTTCGCTATTTTTTTACCTGGGACCTATTTACACATTATCTAGCATGATCCTAGTTCATAGACTATTTTTTCCCCATAAATTAATTCTGTTAAGAGTTTTTCCGTTATTTTCTGCAGTCTCTATGTTGGCTAAAATTGAACTAAACAAGGCAACCAATGTTGTGTTTGAAAATGTATGATACATTCAATGGTTATGTTCCACATTAAACCAAACTATAGGTTTCGTAAACAACGCATTGCCTCACAACATCTGTAAACTTCCGCACTCGAGCTAACACCCTGGTGCTGTTTCAAAACAGCTGAACTACGGTGCTGACTTCATTGGAGTTTACTAACTAGCAACAAGCACAATTTACGGATCTATCAAAATCGTTCGAGAATCTGCAGTCTCCTACTTTGTTAATAAAATGAAATCTAGCTAATTGTCTAAAAGACGGGCCATGATTCCTGCAATGTTATCAGTCAGGGAAAATATCTGACATGGCCTTTCCCAACAGTATGAAAATCATGCCACTGCTCCATTGTAGTAATAATTCTGTACCTCCCCATACTATTCATGCAGAATGGGACTCAACACAGAATTATCCAATCAAATGCCTACTTACAGAATTGAGAGTTATTCATTTGATCCCTCCGGCCTCTGACACTTCTAGTTTCTTTGGGATCATGGAAGGTTTCCGAAACTGCCCAGTTGATAGAGCTGGAAAGTCTATGCCATCTGTTGCACATGCTGGAGCTGATTCAGACTCATCCACGGACACATCAAGGTTCTCGATGGCATTAGGTAGATATAAATCCCACTCTTAACTTGAGCTACAGTTTTGAAAACAAAGCTGGTTGCTGGATAAAGTCTCCTCGCAGACAGATTGGTGTCTGATTACCACCAGTTAATATAACTTGTTAGCATTTTTGTTTCAGCTTGTAGTCTATACTAACAAACGTGGGCTACAGTTTAGTAAACAAAGACATTCATCCACGCAGCAACTGCTTATACATTGTCTCGAGAGAATAAACAGCGATAACATATTTGAAACAATGCTTGTTTTGGCACAAATTGTTTTTGGAGACATATATCAATATACACTGGCCTTCTGGTTTTAGAATACAGAATATATCATTTATTTTCAAATGCTATATCGCTTGCCCCGTTCATTCCATTGTAGCACAGAGAGAGGCTTCAATTAAAATAGAAAAAATCTAAAATTGAATTAGAATTGAAAAAATTCTAAACTGTAATAATTCCCTAAAAAACATCCCTACAGTTCAGGATTATGCTAGATAATCGAAAAAAAAGACCCCAGGCTCAAATAGTGAACCTTATAAGGTCCCAATTAGAGGCAACACGAGGCAGCTTCCTCTAATTGGGGATAATCAAAACAGCAGTACAGAGATGCTTAGAAGCACCTCTGCAGTCCGGCCCTGACTGTGGCACCCTGGCACATAGAGATGCCTAGAGGCCCACAACCAGGACCAGACTTTTTGTTACATTGGTCACATAATGGAAAGGGTGAACGTAAATAATTTCAGTGATTTTTAGATTGTCCTAACAACCATAGATAAAGAGAGAAAAGTGCTCAGACCAAATGTTTTTTGGTGTCAGATTCAAAGGGTGTAAATTGAAGAATGGAAAAACCTGCTCCCACTAAACTGTCATTTTACATTTGAATCTGGTATTACTGCTAAATAGTAAATGTTGAATGTGTAGTATGTTGTTAATAACTGCATAACCTACATTTAGGTTCACCATCATATTCAAGTTTGCCATGAAAATCTTTGTTTGAAAGCAAGTGATTTTGATATATTGTGGGGCACATTTTGGCCCATACATGACATAGAACAACATTGTCAGTGACCCTACTTGGCACGACAGTGCCAAGCTTTACAACCAATGGCCAGAAATCCCATTAATCCAATTTAATGTGCTACAATATCAGTATAATTATGCAGCCTTGGGTGGTAAAGCAAAGTGACTACTTGTACAAAATTGATTCTGACCTACTGTAATGCTCTTTAAGCAAATTCACTTCCAGATCTCTCAGCTAAATAAAGCTTAACAATGCCCAATATATATCTAAAAATACAAACTATAAGTAGAATTACTTGCATGTATACTTTCATTTCAATGTAGAAAATGAAGTAATAACATACTTATTATTGGTTTATATGCCATCAATATGTGTGGATGTAAAGTATTTCAGATGTATTTTCAACATTGAATAGGAATCTATTGGTTAACTGCATAACACAATATACCTGTAATGTCAGAGGCTCAAAGTGCTGGCTCATACTCTAGATCGGCTCAGCAGAAGACAGACCGCTGGTGCATGAGATTACCTGTTGAGTAACTGAAATAGGGAGATATGCACCAAAAAGTGTAATGGGACTTGAGGAAATGTTACAGTTAAGTGTGAAAACCGGTAAACCTGTGAAAATGGAGGATACCCTCCTTTGCTGAAAAACAACCCCCAGATTTGAACAAATTTCTTGACGAACAGAACTGAATCACAGGTGTTTTGCAAAACGTATTTACAATCGTTTTCAGCAGTGGTCCTAGTTACTAAATACAGTTACGACCTCAACACATGTATATTGACTAGACGAGTGCATCTAAAATAAATTGAATGTTGTGGAAAAGTTACTTTTTTCCAATCAAAATGTGATACCTTCATATATTTGACATTCATTACACATAATCTGAAACATTTCAAGCCTTTTTTGTTTCAATCTTAATGATTACAGCTTGTAGTTCATGGAAATAAAAAATCCAGTAATACAGAAAAGTCGACCTGAGATGAGCTTGAATCAGCTAATTTACTCAAAACACCTGCAAAGGATTCCTAAGTATGTTAGTTAATGCACTCAATACTTGGTCGGGGCTCCTTTTACACAAATTACTGCATCAGTGTGGTGTTGCATGGAAACAATCAGCCTGTGGCACTGCTGAGGTGTTATGGAAGCCCAAGATACTGGCCTTCAGCTCATCTGTGTTGTTGGGTCTGGTGTATCTCCTTTTCCACTTGACAAAACCCCATAAATTCCCTATGGGGTTCTTGTCAGGCAAGTTGGCTGGCCAATCAAGCACAGTAGTGCCATGCAGCAAACCAGTTACCAGTCGTTTTGGCACTGTAAGCAGGTGCCATGTCCTGCTGGAAAAGGAAATCAGCTCTCCATTAAGCTTGTCGGCAGATGGAAGCATTACGTGCTCTGTAATCTCCCGGTAGACGGCTACATTGACTAGCAGATAACATAGTACCCAAATCATCATTGACTGTGGAAACTTCACACCAGACTTAAAGCAACTTGGATTCTGTGCCTCTCCACTCTTCCTCCAGACTCTCGGACCTTGATTTCCAAATAAAATGCTAAATTTACTTTAATCTGAAGAGAGAACTTTTGACCACTGAGCAACGGTCCAGTTCATTTTCTACTTCACGCATATAAGACGTTCTGATGGGGTCTCTGGTTCAGGAGTGGTTTAATACTAGGAATGCGACAATTGTAGCAAATCTTCTGGAAATGTCTGTGCGTGGTGGTTCTTGATTCACTAACTTCAGCCTCAGTCCACTCCTTGTAACGCACCCCCAAGTTCACAAATCTGCGTTGCTTGAAAACTTTTCAAGGATGAGGTCAACCCTTTTGCTTGTGTAACTTTTCCTACCACACTTTTCACCTCCAGTCAATTTTCTATGAATATGCTGATACAACATTCTGTGAACAGCCAGCCCTTTTCAGCAATGACATTCTGTGGCTTACCCTCATTGTGGGTGTATATAAATGTCATCTGGACAACTGTCAGTCAAGTCAGCAGTCAACCCCATGATTCTGGTTGTGTATACTGAACCAGACCAGAGAGATTGAAGGGAGTTAATTAGCTGATTAGAGCTCTTCTCAGGTCGACATTTCAGTATTGTACATTTTTTATTCTAATATTTTGAGATACTGGATTTTTTATTTCCATGAGCTGTAAGCCGTAATCATCAACATTGGAATAAAACAGGTTTGGAATTTTTCATTTTATGTGTAATGAATCTAGAATATATGAAGGTTTTACTTTTTGGTTTGAATTATGGAAAAAATATTAATACAGTGGGGCAAAAAAGTACTTAGTCAGCCACCAATTGTTCAAGTTCTCCCACTTAAAAAGATGAGAGAGGCTTGTAATTTTCATCATAGGTACACTTCAAATATGAGACAAAATGAGAAAAAAAATATCCAGATAATCACATTGTAGGATTTTTAATGAATTTATTGGTAAATTCCTCGATAAAATAAGTATTTGGTCACTTACAAACAAGCAAGATTTCTGGCTCTCACAGACCTGTAACTTCTTCTTTAAGAGGCTCCTCTGTCCTCCACTTGTTACCTGTATTAATGGCACCTGTTTGAACTCGTTATCAGTATAAAAGACACCTGTCCACAACCTCAAATAGTCACACTCCAAACTCCACTATGGCTAAGACCAAAGAGCTGTCAATGGACACGAGAAACAAAATTGTAGACCTGCACCAGGCTGGTAAGACTGGATCTGAAATAGGTAAGCAGCTTGGTGTGAAGAAATCGACTGTGGGAGCAATTATAAGAAAATGGAAGACATAGAAGACCACTGATAATCTCCCTCGATCCGGGGCTCCACGCAAGATCTCACTCCGTGGGGTCAAAATGATCACAAGAACGGTGAGCAAAAATCCCAGAACCACACGGGGGGACCTAGTGAATGACCTGTATTGAGCTGGGACCAAAGTAACAAAGGCTACAATCAGTAACACACTACGCCGCCAGGAACTCAAATCCTGCAGTGCCAGATGTGTCCCCCTGCTTAAGCCAGTACATGTCCAGGCCCGTCTGAGGTTTGCTAGAGAGCATTTGGATGATCCAGAAAAGGATTGGGCGAATGTCATATGGTCAGATGAAACCAAAATAAAACCTTTTGGTAAAAATTCAACTCGTCGTGTTTGGAGGAGAAAGAATGCTGAGTTGCATCCAAAGAACACCATACCTACTGTGAAGCATGAGGGTGGAAACCTCATGCTTTGGGGCTGTTTTTCTGCAAAGGGACCAGGACAGCTGATCCGTGTAAAGGAAAGAATGAATGGGGCCATTTATCGTGATATTTTGAGTGAAAACCTCCTTCCATCAGCAAGGGCATTGAAGATGAAACGTGGCTGGGTCTTTCAGCATGACAATGATCCCAAACACACTGCCCGGGCAATGAAGGAGTGGCTTCGTAAGAAGCATTTCAAGGTCCTGGAGTGGCCTCAGAGGACATCTGCATGGAGGAATGGGCCAAAATACCAGCAACCGTGTGTAAAAACCTTGTGAAGACCTACAGAAAACTGACCTCTGTCATTGCCAACAAAGGGTATATAACAAAGTATTGAGATGAACTTTTGTTATTGACCAAATACTTATTTTCCACCATAATTTACCAATAAATTCATAAAAGAATCCTACAATGTGATTTTCTGGATTTCTTTTCTCCTTTTGTCTCTCGTAGTTGAAGTGTACCTATGATGAAAATTACAGGCCTCTCTCATCTTTTTAAGTGGGAGAACTTGCACAATTGGTGGCTGACTAAATACTTTTTTGCCCCACTGTATCTATGTTCTTATTACCCAAATTTACCTAAAAGTATTGACCTGAAAAGATACATCTGTGACATGGCTTTGATAGGTCTTTAGCCTGATCTCCAAATAGCAGTACACAGCTATATGAGTCAGGAAAAGATTGACCACGTCAATGAAGCCTTTTCATGCGGTCATATTGGTGTGGTAATTTTATCTCTGACTTTTTCCCAATTTGAACCTTCTTGATGTTTTGGTAATAAGAAAGTTAAATGGGGTGAACTAGGTGGTTGAGAATAGGAACTTCATTTTAATTTTGCTAATCTAAAAATTACTCTAAATGAAGCATGGGTGACTAAATCCTTATTTAAAAGCTATCTGGATTTTTCTCCAGTTATTTGAAAAAGTGTAAGGAAATGAAAAACATGTCCACGGACACTTTTATTTATTTATAGTTTAATGTCAACTTAAAAATATGAGTTATAATTAAATGTATTGGAAATAAGACACTTGTCCTCACAATAATATTACAGACAAACATTACATGTTTAAAACTAGTTTTGTTAAAATCAGAAATGTAAATGCCCTAGTATCTGTCTCATGTCAGACATCCTCTGAGAACTAAATATTACCCTATTCGCTTTTGAACAAGGCCAGTTGGGAATAAGCTGCTATTTGGGGCGCAACCATTCTCTGCAGGTTACCTTAACTTAATGTGAAAATTTCAGAAGCAACATATGGTGCTTCTCTTCAGTGTTGGAAGTTGTAACAATAGAGAAAAGTTCCTTTTCGAGGATTTCAATGTGTGGAGGTAAGGGCTGATTATTTAACCAACGTTTTTGAGCTCATCTCTCCTCTGCTGAGGGACGATTGTTCTTTAGCAGCTTTTGATCTATGGGCAGTCTGCCATACTGAAAAACGTTATTATCTTTGTTCTACGAGTGAGTGTCAGTTAAACACCACCTCCTAGTGTGTTTGTTACAGTACGGCAACTTTCAAAACACTGGTGTTAAATCAAAAGGTTTAAATCAATAGAAGTATCCTGTTTTAGAGAATGCTGTTCAGACTCTACAATACGCATGGTTTTCAACTTTCTGGTCTGAAAAGTAGCACTGCTTCTTAAAGAAAATAAACTATTGTTTTTAACTAACTCTTAAGTCCTCGTTATGTTTCTCCAGCAGAGCTTCTAGTTTACCGATGTTAACATCTGATATGATGTTTTGACTGAGGCTCTGTCCCCTTTTTTCCCCGAGCGCCTCCAGTCCATGCGCCGGGGTTCTGCATACGCTTCTAATTCGACGGCGTTCTATTTTTAAACAGCTGAGAGCCTCAGGTGAGTTTCATTTCTGTATGTGATAGAGGGGTTCTAGCCAGCCAGTCAGCTCCTATCAAAGAGTGAGATAATGCTGGTTGCCTTGGAAACCAATCCATGGTTAAATTATACATCACACTCCACTGCAGAGATTTTGTAGGTGTGGTTGAAAATCGATTTTCATTGTTTTATTTCCTCCTTGTTTATCCTGGCCAGATCGTTTCGTGATAGGTTTGTACAGATTTTTAAATTGTGCAAGTTGTTCAATCTAGCCTTATACCTGTCTACCAAAATAAATGAGGGATACAAAGTAAATTCAAAGCAGATGCTTCAACACTGCTGCCTACAAAACAATGAATGTCCAAAAGTTCTTGGGGTCATACCATGGCCATGCCCCAATGAGCTATAAATGAATTAGAGACAGCTTCTAAAATGTCTGACCTTGGTTTTCAGAGTAATCTGCATAGGTTTACATTCATCAATTAATAGTGGCTGGCATCTGCATTAAAGAGCCAATGCCGCAAGCACACCAGTGCCCACTAGGAACCCAGCACAAGCATCCATTACATCATCACATCAAACATGCACAAACACGCCAAATATTTTTTTAATATACAGTCATTTATATTTGGTCATATATATATAATGGAAGCCTGGCCATCTAATACGGCCCCAACGGTTAACACTGCACCCATCATGCGTGATCTCTGATTATATCATCTGGTCGAAGCGCCCTGTCAGGTAGGTAGCAATCCCAGAGAGTGCAGAGCCCGAGATGCCCAAATCAGAAAGGGTGGAATGTAGGATGCAGTGGTTCAGTGTTGAAAAAAGCAGATGGATCAAGGAGTAGGAGAACAGATGAGAGAGAGTTAGCTTCGGCAGTGCGTTGACCTTCGCTTACATAAAGGAGCACAGTCTCTATGGAGCAGCCATTGTAAAATCCTGACTGGTTAGGGTCACGGAGATTGTTCAAAGAGAGTTGGGTGGAGACAGCGCACTCAAGTGTCTTGGAACAGAGAGACAGGAGGGATAGCGGCCTGTAGTTCTTGACACCAGACCGGTCAAGTGTTGGTTTCTTTAAGAGGGGAGCTACTCTGGCCATCTTGAAGTCCGCTGGGGCATAGCCAGTGCTCAGCGAAGAGTTGATGAGGGAGGTGAGAAATGGAAGGTCTCCTGTGCTGTTTAAGAGAGGGGAGGAGGAGATAGGGCTAAGAGGGCATAGTGTTGGGCAGCCAGCCATCGTTAGCTGCAGGATATCACCTGGGTGGGGAAAAATGGCCAATAAGTGTTTTGATACCTGTGACAATGCAAGTGCAATCTGAGCATAAAAATGACGCAGCGAAAAGAAAAGACCAAAATTCGAGCAAGACGTTTTCAGAAGTTCGTCTAGTAGATCAAAAAAACACCTCAAGTTGGGCACTAGAAACAATAACCTGTAAACTCTAACAGAACCCTATATATACTGAACAAACGACTGAGTGGAAACAAGTGCGTCCGCGGGGAGCGCTGCTGCCATCACTCTCCGGCCGGTGGTTAGAACACCGGTGATGTGGAGCGCCGGATGGGAAGAGGAGCCGCGGTGCCACATGGAGCAGACGTCACAGAACCAGACTGGTGTTAGAAATCAGCCGTTTTGTATAGTGGTTGTAATAATGATCGCGTACCGGGTGCTCAAGGGAGAGAGTAGATCATTTCTTTATTGCAGATAGTCGTGTTCATGAGGTTACGGACCTGGTCTTCCTTAAACAACCTCAATCCCTTCTCACTCAGTCTCCTCTCACTGTAATGTTGGTTACAAGCTAATATTTACATTGAGGGGCATGTTTACCTAGCAAAGCCAAGACAGTAACCCCCATGCCAAAGGGTCAATGTAAACATTCCTGTGATTATCAGAGCGCAACCTACAGAGAGATAATCTAATCAGAGGTTTCTGTTGTTCTCATTATCCAGGCACATTCACTTCCAATGAAACGTACATTCATATTGTAATTGTTAATGCTCAGATTCCACACTAGCACAGTTCTTGATGCCAGATTTGCCATGTTAGATACCAGGTGAACAACATTATCAGTGGGTTCATATGGTATCCAGGTCAGTGGTCTGACAAAAGCACATGTTTTGCCTTATGGCACATCGAGGGCTACTCCTTGGTAGTGGGAATTTACATTGTATTTACATTTAATGTAAAAAATATTTAAATTACATTTTGTTAATGACAATTGATATAGTCTAAATAGGCTCAAGGTACTTTGAAGCAGCTGTTGCTCAAGGTGGCCCAATTTGCCCATTGACGTAACAGTTGAAACGGTCAGTGGTGTGATATCATCCTCTTTTGTCATGAGTGTGACAGGTTCACTACACTAGACATGCTGTGTATGCAAAAATAGCAAAGTCAATGTACACATAAATACTGGATTTCCTATAAACTGCTTGTGCATGTCAATGAGTCTCTGCCTTGCAAGGTGCTAAAATTCAACCCAGTTTCCAAAAACTTTGGGATCCTGCGTAAAATGCAAATAAACACAGAATGAATGATGTGCAAATCATTTATCCTATATTTAATTGAACATAATACAAAAAAACATGAAATTTGGAAACTGAGAAATGTTATTGTTTTTGGAAAAATACATGCCCATTTTGAATTTGACACCAGTAACATGATTTAAAAAAGTTGGGATTGGGGCATGTTTAGCACTGTGTTGCATCACCTCTTCTTTAAACAACACTCTGTATACATTTGGGAACTGAGGAGACCAATTGCTCTAGTTTTGAGAGTGAAATGTTTTCCAATTCTTGCTTGATATAGGATTTCAGCTCCTCAACAGTCAGGAGTCTCCTTTGTTGTATTTTTTGTTTCATAATGCACCAAATGTTTTCAATAGAGGACAGGTCTGGACTGCAGGCAGGCCAGTTTAGCACCCAGTCTCTTTTACTACTGAGCCATGCTGTTGTAATATGTGCAGAATGTGGTTTGGCATTGTCTTCCTGAAATAAGCAAGGCCTTCTCTGAAAAAATATGTTGTCTGGATGGCAACATATGTTGCTCCAAAACCTGTATATATTGTTCAGCATTAATTGTGCCTCCACAGATGTGCAAGTCACCTATGCCATGTGGACTGATGCACCCCTATACCATCACGGATGCTGGCTTATGAGCTGTACGCTGAAAACAAGCCAGATGGTCCCTCTTCTCTTTGGTCCAGAAGACTGAGACCACGTCTGTGATTTCCCAAAATAATTTCAAGACCACAGGAAAGTCCATCTTGAATAAGCTCAGGCCCAGAGAAGGCAGTGGCATTTTCTAGATCTTGTTTATACTGTATGGTTTCTGTTTTACATAGTAGAGTTGTGGAGAGTTTTAACTTGCATTTGTGGATGCAGCAACAGTGTGTTTACAGACAATGGTATTCAGACGTGTTTTTGAGACCATGCACCATCTAGCGATTCTACTCAACAGGATCTTATTAAAACATTTAGGTTTCCCCTTTTATCTATGGCTGAATCCTCAGAATATAGAAACAGCAAGCAAAGATTGTGTTTGGTGAGGACAGACAAATGCATTTTGTGCACAATGTTTCAAGTGGAAACATATATTGTTACAGACAGGGAATAACTCATATTAATCCTACAATATACAATATGAATCAAATTCCAAAACATTGGTTATTTGCAGTGTTTTGTCAGAGTATTAAGTCTTAGGAAAGGAATATGTCACAAAGATTTCTGGTTTCTCCAAAACAGTTTTTCCGTTTTTTGGGGGCTTGATTTTTATAGCGGGAACTACAGTACATAATTTTGTTCAGTAAGCAGCAGCTACGTTATAAAGATGTATAGTCACAAGAAAACAATTGGAACTCAAAAATTGGAACTCATAAATACACCCTTTTGACTCAGTTGTCTCTCGAACACAAGGATGTTTTTGTTTTTGCAGTACAACTTCCAAAAGCTTCTCAATAGATCTAAAGGTAAGCTGAGTATCACTGCTGGAAGAATTGGCAAAATTGGAAATGGAAGCCCACAAATGCAAATAAATTGTCTTCTTCTATCTTATGAATACATACTGAAACCCCCACCACCACCCTCTCTTTAACAAAGTTATGTTTGTTTGTGTGTTTCAATTAGTTTTTATGAACAACAGTAATGAAAGCTAATATCTGTAAAATGTATTTAAAAATGCTGTGAAATGGCAAACTGTGTAAAAAATTATTATAGAAACAGACGGGAAGAAGAAACCAACTAGTTTGTTCATGCATTCACTCAATTAGTGTGAACACTAGAAAACACCCTCTTCTTCAAAACACAGTGGTTATTCAACTGTCCCTTTCCAATACTCATTTTGTTTACCTCATCCTTTCAGGCCAATTGATCATCCCCACCACAATAGTCTTTGGACTTAAGACTTCTGGCCCTAAATCACATCACTGTTCCTCATCCTCTCTCTGCCACCGGTATCTGCTCCCAGAATCCCAGAACCATTAGTGTCTCAGCGAGCCTTAATCGCTACACTGTCACAAGTGGAAAATACACCTCCCTTTCTAACTGTTTTCCAAAAAGTTTGAACACTGCGTAAAAAGCAAAAACCGAATGCAATGATGTGCAAATTATCACTAGATTGTTTAATTGAAAATAGTACAAAGACAATATATCAAATGTTTAAAGTGAGAAAGGTTTATTGTTTTTGGAAAAATACATGCCCATTTTGAATTTGATGCCACACGTTTCAAAAAAGTTGGGACGGGGGATGTTTACCACTGTGTTGCATCATCTTCTGGGTGACAGGTCTGGACTGCAGGCAGGCCAGTTCAGCTCTCAACTCTTTTACAAGTAGCTATGCTGTTGCAGAGTGTGGTTTGGCATTGTCTACCTGAAATAAGCAAGGCCTTCCTTGAAAAAGTCATTGACTGGATAGCAGCACATGTTGCTCCAAAACCCCTCTATATTGTTCAGCATTAATTGTGCCTTCACAGATGTGCCAGTCACCTATGCCATGTGCACTAATGCACCCCTATACCATCACGGATGCTGGCTTATGAGCTGTACGCTGAAAACAAGCCAGATGGTCCCTCTTCTCTTTTGTCCAGAAAACATGGCGTGCTTAACATAGAATAAAAAAGAGAAATGGAATATTAACAAAATTGAATAAAAACTGGCAGATTCTGTGAGGAAGCTGTGGAACTATAAAACCTGTAAGGCTAAGAGTGTGGTTAAGTTTAAGTGCTCTGTCATAGACACGTGGCAAGAGAAGTATTTTTAACTTGGATTTAAAAATGTATATGATTTGGGCACCACTTCTGGTAGTTAATTACAGTTGTATGCAGCATAACTGGCGGCATTTCTGGATCCTGGTTTGATACAGTTTCTTCTTTGCATGGTAGAGTTTTAACTCCCCATCTTTACTTCTGAAAGACTCATCCTCTCTGCGATGCTCTTTATATATCCAGTCAACACGTAAAACGTTTTTTTGTCCTAAAATATATGAAACCCTGATTAACAATGTTATTAAATTATTTTCTGACTTACTGTTCCAATAATTACAAAAGGCACTGTATACCATGTTTGAAAATTAAAATAGTGCTCATTAATTGTTTTGTTGATTTCATACAGCCTTTTACACTAATTTTAAATAGATGTTTTGGGGATATAGGACAGTGAGTGGCGAAGAGATAGCAGAGAGAGTTTGGTGAATTAGCTGTGGGCCACTGTGTAATCATGCAGCAGCAGTGGATGCCTATCTGAGCCAGCAGCCCAGTGGTCTGATTTCTCCCGACAATTGTCTGCAAAGATTGTAATTGCATAAGTTGCTTGCTCCTGGGTATGTATACTGAAAATTGTTGTCTATCTATTATAACAAGACTATATACAGATTTCAAAATACAGATTTCTACTAGGCAAACATGGAATTGTTTTAAGATGTTTCAGAAATCTACTAAGCAAAATGGAATGGTTTTAAGACACTATGGCTCATATAGCAAGTATTGCACTTATAAAGTCTTTAGATGATCACAAAATATGCCCACTTTGAAATTGACAGTAATTTGGAAAAAAAAATTTAAAGACCATTTTCAAATTCTAAGGGTTAGAAGAAAACAAATATAATTTTTCTTTTAGAAGAATGTATTACTGTTTGAGTGTTTAAAAAATTGGGTATCTTAAAGCAAAAGCATAAATACTGATGTGACTTTAGCTTATCAACTTGCTTGCTTTAGTCGAGTCCTCCGGATGCTTTTGTACTGACTGGTTCCTCTTGGTTCAAACACAAATTCTCCAAGCTCTGTATATTGAACAAATGAATGGCTTAAACAGGCAGAATCGGACGATATCGACAGACACTTTTGATCAATAGGAAGTATCTGCCACAAACACACGCAGACATTTCTACCAGAGATGATGCCATGTTGTCTTGGGTTTGAAACAATCAATTTCTGTTTTTTTTAAAAGATTGTTACATTGTTAGTACACAGTATCCTACCAAGTGTCCTTTTATTACATAGAGTGTATTGCTCCTGGGTAAGCTTTGCTTCTGCAGTTGTTTGTTCATATGCTTCTGCCTGCAACTCATCACAACCGCCTGACTTATAAGGCTGATAAAGTGAACACCTTAGGCCTGCACACAACACTAACCTGCAAATATAGAAACTGCACATTTGTATCTTAGTGGAACACCTAGTTTCTGGCAGTGTTTGGAACTGTCGATCTGCTGTCAACAAGGCTGAGTTCACCCAACTCTCCTAATTTACCACATCTATGACTCGCACTGCCCTCTTTCCTCTCGGCTATCTCAGCCCTCTCCTTTTGCTCCGTGGCAAAGTGACTCACTTCTAGCTCACAGAAGAGGGCTGAGTGCAGCTGGGCATAAATGGAGGAAAACACAACTTCCCAATGACCTATTATCTTCTCAGTCCCTTCTCTTACTCTCTATTTGTTGATGAATTTCTGTCTCTTCCTCTAACCTCGACCATTTCCTCCCTCCTCCATACTTCCTCTCTTTGTCAACCACTTAGAAAAGGTTTATGACATCTGCACCTCCTCCACTCAGCCTATTGGGTCCAGGTCTGCCTTCAGGGTACAGTGACTGAGGGGGCAGATGAAATCAGCAAGGGAACACATTTTTCTTCAGTTGTAGCATTGAAATTTTATTGAATTATTGTCACCAGTTATCGTCACTCTACCAGAAGAATAAAAGTTCAAATGCAGAGAACATTGAGTGATTTTGAGGCTCACAGCAATGCACCACAAATAATGAACAAACCAAAAGACATTATTGGCATTTTAGGCTACAGGATAGACAAGGTGAATATCTATTAAAAGATGAATATCTATTACAAACAATGCAAATACAACTGGTACACATGTCTTACTAAAATAATTATTTGACTAAATGCTGAAAGTAGCTTATATTCGTGCAAACAAAAATACTATGCATTTTATGCTGACGAAATAGAAATGAACAGAACAACACCAATTTAAATATAACAAAACATCACATAAATGCAACAATATATATTTAGGAGTGATTAACAGTAAACAAACGCAATAGACTGATGATCCAAATAACCACCATATAATAGCCTACTACAATTAGATGCAGGTAAATCCAGCTGTGTTGTACTTCAGTAAATGTGATCCCCAGTACCTCCCTCATACCAACGGACCTTTGAAAAGAAACCTGGAAATAATGCGTAATGTTCCCTCATAGCATAGCCTAGAAATGGAGATAGACTCCAGCCATTCAACTGCATGGCAACCGTGCCATTTGCGCATTCTAACAAGACGAAAGATACTGTGGTGCACTCACAATGTGCAGTTTGTGGAGAATCAGCCATGAACAGCTATCCTACATACTTTGGCCAATAGCCCCGCTCCAGTTATGAACAGCATGCCATTCGTAATAGCAGGTTATGATTTGGCACTACTAAACATCTGTGAGTAAAATTCGAACTAGCTAGTTAAACAATAAAGCAACAGCAGTCCTTTAAACTAGCCTTAGAATAGCAACTGGTTCACTGTAGCATTTACACCTGTATCCTGTCCCATCTCTGGCTGGGACAGTACTATAAGCAAACTTTATGGGTTACCTTGACTGGCAGCACTGTACCAAGATAATTAGGAACATTTGGAGGTTGGGGAAGGTGTGTACTCGTATGTGGTGGGTTGATGTCGCTGCAGCTCGATGTTGAACACCTTTGAATCGATAATTTGGCAAAGCCAATTTCTGATATCCATAATCTTGGAGGTAAATTAACTGGTTTGAGCTAGTCAATAGGCTATGGCTATTTGATTACAATGACGTTTTTAACAGCTTGATCAAAAGTTAAAATATTTCCTGGTAGCTGCCAGTAATAACTACCGTTAATGTAATAACTGCCAACAACGTAATACATTTTACATTTTTTATGTAGTAAAAGTCAGCAATGTAATAACATTTCTGGACCAACAAAATAATAACTTTCTGCTCATAATATAATATGTTCTTATATTGTTGGATAGCTATTACATAATTGACTGGGTTAATAAAAGAGTAGTAAAAATGTAATAATTGGAGCCGATAGCGTAAAATATACTTATATCACTATATACTTATATCACTGTTTAAGTTTAACATATTATTTCCATAACACTGATGCTGCTTATCAATTCCAAGTACGCTAAGAACGTGTCCTTCAGAAGAACGTTCTTGCCAAGCGTCTTTGAGAGTATGGTCTTGCAAGAACGCGAAGACAGAGAATGCACTTACCTAGATTGAGATGCATGTATACTTGGCTATTTTCCTGCTACCCTGACATCTTGAAATGAATTCTAGGATATCAGATGCGTTCTTGCTGAACAAGTCACCAACCCATGCATCCTCGATAAAATAGGCAGATCAAATACGTATCCCGGCATTTTAAACGTTCTTGATAACTTTCGTTCTTTGGATTGGAAACGTACTTGGGCCATGAAAGATGACGTCAAACAAGTTCACAAGAACACAAGAATGGACAAAAACGCGGATTGATCAACGGCCTTACACTTACTGTTGCTTCTTTCAAATAGCTGCTCAAAAACCTGACCAATCCTGATACCTGAATCTTAGTCCTAGCCCTTAGAAAACACCTCTCTTTCTCTCTCCCTCTTGCATAAATAAAATAATAAAATAAAATTAACATTGAAATGGCGAACATTTTTACTAAACGGGTTCACCCCCCTTTTTGTCACCAACCCCCTTGCCGAGCCTAATTGATACTTACACAATGAACTTGACAATGCATTAACCTCCCCCCTACATAAAATCCATTTACTATTGATGTAAGGAAAACCTGATAAACTACTCCTGATCATATCCAGAGATCTTCTCCCATTCCTCACCTCCCCTCATTAAAAAAATTCTATCCAGTTAAATCCCTTCTGACTTCAAGATAGCCAGAGTAGCTCCTATCCTTAAACCAATTTTTCAACACCTGCTGGCAAAGCCACAGACACGTAACCCTTCTGTCTTCCTTTTACCAAACACTTGAAGGTGATGTTTCTGACTAACTATCCTCTTATCTGTCTTAGAACAATCTCATGGACCCGTAACAAGTCAGGCTTCAACACAGGCCTCTCAACCGAAACCGCTTTCAGAGGATTTGCACTGCCCAAGCTAACTCTCTGTCCTCTGTTCTCCTCCTAGGTTTATCCCCCTGCCTTTGACCCTGTGAACCATCAGATCCTCCTCTCCGCCCTCTCATGACTGTGGGGCTCAGGCTCTACACACTATTGAATCAGAGCCAACCTGCAGGCCGCCCCTATTAGGTGATGTGGAGAGGATTTGTGTCTGGTTCAATTTCTTACAAATATTTGTTATTATTCTTTTCTCTCTAGAACTGTCACTGCTACTTCACTTGTCCTACTCCTACTGGGTTGAATGGCTGTCCCACCTTACTATTTTAAATGTAAGCACTAAACTTTAAGTAATAAGAACACCTGCTAATATAAAATGCAATTATAAAATGTAATTGTAGTTCCCTTATTGATCATCATATATGCACAGACATGCACTTATCAAAGAATGACTGCAGCTCGTCATCTATATTTATACATTCAAGTGTAAAAGCAATGCAAGTTAATGATGTAACACAGACATTGGGCATCAATAACAGGTCTCAATTGATCTCAGTTGTAACTTTTTAATAACTGAGAAATTATTAATTAATTTTGTTTGTTCAACACATCTGGTGGCTACTTGAACTTTCAGTACGCGTCAGACATGGTGCTCAGCTTTAGTTTGGTCCCTAGTTTTAAGGAAAAGGTTTCCATATGTGGTTGTAGTGACTCTGTAAAAGGGTAAGATAACGCAGTCTGCCCTGCCTGCTGTAGCATAGATAATGAAGTGTGAAAGTATCTCTTTTGTTAAAGATTGTTAATAATTAAAGAGAAAGATCCTCCTCTGTGTTTCTGCACGCACTTTGAAGTTCATAATGCTTGTCATTTTCCCATGGCGGTCGTTCTGTCACTTCCATGCCATCACGCTGTCCCTTTCTACTTCGCCACAAGGCAGCTTTCGAATCACTAATAGGATTTTTAAATACCTTTTGTTGCAGACTATATGATGAGTCAGTTGTAGTTCATCGGTGAGTATGGTTGGAGGTCCTCACCAACTATAAATATTTTAATAGATTGTTCAAATAGATTGTCCTTATTCACATGCAAAATACTCATGTAACTTTCCCGACTGTGAAATGTATCGGTTGTGTAACATAAGGCACAGTTTAATAAAAAAAGGCCTTCACTTGACTACCTCAAATTTTGTAGTTCACATCTGTAGGTGTATCTGAAGTAATACATGTACTTACTGTTCTAACTACTATTGTTCTTCCTGGACAATGCTTGTTATCATACGAGATGGAATAAAACGGGACACAACAATGTGTTTGTTTTATAGGAGAGATGATAGTTGATTATATGATCTAGTTAAGTATCATCTTCAGTTGATCCAGTTCCAGTCACTGGTTCTCAGTGAAGTGTTTTGTCTCCAATGTCAGTCTCTGCAGTTTGACCTGCTCTGAGTGCCCCTCCTGAGGGCTGAACAGAACAGGCGGAGCCCTGTGGACAATAGGCGGTCTGTGCACTGCTTTGAGCTGAACGCTTTGCTCTGGTGGCTTTTGAAAAACATTTTTTAAAGCAACTGCTATTCAGAAAATATTTTATTTTTACCACACAGACAAGGAATGGCTCTACAGATAAATACCCTCTCTCAAACCTAAATACAATCAAGGACTGACTGTCCATGACATCCAAGATCTCATTTCAGCCATAGTTTGAAGCTATACATTGTTGGTTTACCAACACATGAATTCAATTCTGGGTTTATAATAGACAAATATTTTTTGTAAGCTCTTGCTAACTTATAATCTTAGTTAACAAGAGCTTACAATACATGGTTATCAATTAGTGTATGTAAAAAGGAGTGAAGAACAGTTTCCCAAATCCTAGCCACTAGCCTTAACATTCTAGCTGTCCAGTAACAAGCTACAGGAAGAATTGGGAGCTTGAAGATAAACTCCTGGGGATTGTGGGAAGGAGAGGGGCGATTGTAATTAACGAAGAGGGGCCTGCAGCCAATCGTCCTCTCTACAGCCCACAGATCACATGGGGAGAGGGAAGGAGGGAGAAATGAAGGGACGAGAGGCATAGAGAAAAACATGTAGTGAGGTAGAGGTGAAATGTAGTATTGGTAAATCTGTGTGCTTCAGGATAGACAGGATAAGTCGAAAGACACAGCGAGAGAGAAAGAATGCGCTCTATCCTGGTTCCCTCCTTCAGTTATCAAGTTGTGTGTCGAATTTATTATATTTTAGTTTTGATTCCTTCCAATCCAAAAATACATAATTCATTTTCACAGCTGCAATACAGGCCGCCTCTCTGTGTTTAGGAGTGTTGGTGTGTCTTATCGTATCACATCCTGTTCCAAATAAAGCAGCTGGAACCAAGGGGAGGCTTTTTTGCATGTGTCCCTGGTAGGGCCATAAAAAATGTAGATGAATGGATAATTCCGTTTTTTGGAAGATATTCACAACAACACGAGCACAGGCTGGAGGGTAGAAGGTAGTCAAACAAGGTTTGCCTGAAGGAAATGGGACACATTGTGTTTGTATTGATTATGATGTAACTGTGTTTATAAGTAGAGAAGATACCTGAACCAGTACTACGCCACATGCTAATCAGTTAACAAACAGTACTATTCCATCTATAATGTTTTACCTAGTAATTGCCAAATAATTAAAATGGTATTAACATTCTTTTCTTATCTGCCTATGTTTGTTTACCATGCATGTTTCTTTTAACTGGGCTATCAGATTAAGCAATTTCCACTTTTAAGTTACTTGTGAGATTCCACTTCCAAATATTCACCACCCAAATACTGCATCTTCCTAGTCTTATTTTCAACTAGCAGTAGCTCTGCAGATCTCTTCATCTTTAAACATGTTTTATTGAGGTATGACTACAAAGACCTTTAGGGATGGTCTAACCTTTGATTTATTTGCATAACTGAGTCCTTGGAGAAGCAGTATATCATAGAAAAGTTATCATTGTCATGAAACTCAAAAGGAGAAGCGATATCTCATCAAAAAGTCGTCATTATCATGAAACTGAAAAGGGGAAGCGGTACCTCGTCGAAAAGTCCTCATTATCATTAAGCTGAAAAGAGGAAGCGGTATCTCATCAAAAGGTCCACATTATCATGAAACTCAAAAGGGTTTAGCTTGTCTCTTTTTTTCTACGTGGAACTCTTGTCATTATGCTCTCTCCACGGCAGATATGCTGCCACCTTTTTAAAATGCATTTAATACATCTCAAGGGACAGATAGAATCTCTTATCTAAGTTGAAATTTTAAAAGATTTATGGAGGAAACATTTCATGTAGCTATGATTCATTTAAATCTAGGTTTTTATTTGGGTGCAACAACATTTATACATACACCTCGATCTTATCCAGTTATAAAGTTAGTGCAACCTGTCCTTCTAGTCTTTGCATAGACCAAAATCCAGTATTCACCCAGAGAAGCTATCCATCATTTGATTCTATACATTTTGATTTAGAAAAACATGGGTTTTCATCTATCTTTAGGTCTACAAAGTTAAATGATGACACTTAATTCGAGAGTATTTTCATCCATATTGAATGAATCGTATTCAACACTACAGCAGTATTTGTGCACATTCAAGATTACAGGCATGAGTCCGGGAAGACAGATAAAACAGGAAACAGGAAAAACAGAAAAACATTATTAGACAAGGAGCTGTTGGCTGATTTCATATTGCTAACTGCCAAATGACTAAAATGTAAATTATCAATGTATATACAAAAAATGTAAAAAGGTATTTTTACTAAAACTATTCTACTAATGGGATTCAATTAGGCTTGTTGGTTTTTGACAAAATATAGGTATCCATAAGGAAATGTGTTCATGAAATGCATTGAACCATCAAATAGTTATTTTCCAACTATACTATAAAGATTACCCACTAAAGTACTGTAAACATGTTATTAACCGAGCTGACCATATGTCTGTCACAGCATCAATAAGACATAATATCTGCCTTTGACAAAAATCTATATTTTTGTGCAACCAGTTTTAATAACATGGGTTGTTTTTTGTCTAGTCATAACAGGACCAAGTTTGTTCTTTAAAAAATAAAAAATAAACTGTTGTGTTGGTTCACTTCCATGTATAATGTCATCCAATAATTGCTTCACAGAGAGAGAAATTCAAAAAAATGCCTTGGATTCCCTCATAACATTTTCATTTTGAAACAGATACTGAATACTTACATCTTTCAAACCTGCAAAAAATACAAATATTGACAGAAATGACAGCTTTAAAAAAAATCTTCTCAGTACAAAAAGTGAGGTCATGTTCATCATAAAAGGTCCCCAACTCTCAGATCTATTGGCTCAACCTAGTGGTAGCATCTCAATGAGTAACCCAGGAGGACTCCAGCTTAAACCAGAAATAATTGATAGGACATAAAAAGGCAACTTTTTTTTATAACCACTCGAAAAACATCTTAAATAAGCACAGTGAAAAAAATGGAAAACAAATGTACAGTCTTAACCCCTGTATCCTGAAAGTGGGAAGTTGGCATCTTGTAACAATCACAAAAAATTTATAGTATTAAGCGCTTCAAATGTACAGTGTGACTATGTATAAGCTGAAATCACTTCAATTTTACAGACTGGTTACAATGAACATATATTGTAATTAACTGTAAATTACATAGTGGATATTGACATAATTTAGTAAACATTCATGATTAAATTATTACATTTACAGTAGATTAGTTGTGAATTGCACACAAGGTCCAACTAAAATGAACTCTAATAATAATTGGTTGGTTGCTAATGTTGGTCCTGTTTCACACATGTACTGCATACCATACTCTCTGGAAAACATCTTCACAAGGTGATATCAGAGCCAGAGGATAAGCCAATATCTGCACTCTCAAACGCCTTCCTTTGGTCTCTCTGTGGCTTCTATCACAAGTTTCCTTCTTATTTGAGCACTGACTCAAGGGACAAACATTTTCTTGGCAGTGCCTGGTTGGTGTGATGCATCTTCCACTTTCTGATTATTGATCCAACCTTGCTAACTGGTATATCCAAACACTGATATACACACACAAACACACACACACACACACACACACACACACATACACACACACACACACACACACCTTTATCTTTAACTTCTGTCAAATGTTCTTTTGGTCTTAATTTTTCATATGTACCCTGACCAGTGATGGTGTTTCTATTTCTTTCATCTGTGAATGAACAGCTTCAACAGCATAGAGGGTTGAGTACATACGCCAGCAACATATTTAGATTTTTATCTTTTTTATCAATTAAGAAATGCACATCTGAAATACAAAACATTGGAACACATTTGACACCATTACCACTATTTTTGCATGCATGAGAGAGAGTTAAACCTACACAAAACAGCAAACCCCAGCCTGCTGCCCATTCAGAAGTGGATGCCCACTGATCGGTGGATAAACTTTGATTCAGACTCTCCCTGTAAACAGCCATGGGTTTCCAAGAGTGACTTGTTGGGTGGGTTGTTAAAGCATAGTATCATAACCGAGCAAATATTATCTGTAGCAGATACAGGATATGGCCAGGCAGGGGAGATACAATACGTGTGTACGAACAAGCTTCCCAGTTCTCCCTTTAAAAAAAACATTCAGAGCCTGTGCGAACAATATAAAATATGCTTGACTTAAATTTAAAAACACTTATTAGCTAGTAAATGTATCTATTTTCAAAAACGATTGCAAATCTCTAGTCTGGACTACATGTCATCCAACATTAATATTCTGACAGTGTTGGTAGTAATAAAGGCTATCAGAACTGCCACTAAGTGAAAGATTGTGTTAATGAACTTATTAAATAGTGTCCGGAAAATGAGACATTTCTCCCTTAGGTAGTGATTTATGAAACCTGGCAGATATCAACGTGTCCCAAACAGCAGCTTATTCTCTATGTAGTACATTACTTTTTGAACAGGTACCACTACTTTTAACCTGGAATAGTATCGTTATGAGGGTAAAAACGTGCATAGGGAAAGGAGGAAGATGGGGGCGTTGTGCAATTAACTGAAGGAGTAGAGGGAGAAACTGGGGGAGTGAAGTTATTAGTATAGTATGTGGTACACGGGTAAGAAAAGTGGAAGCCAATTGAAATTACAGTTTGTACAAATCTACATCTGAGGTGACACACGCTTCAGTGATAAACAAGATGTGGGGGTGAGAGGAATGGTTTAGACAAATGGTTGATAAAAAACTTTAACCTGTCTGTCTTTCTATCACTCTTACTCTATGAGAGTAGAATGCCTGTTGTGTAGACAATCATTCATACACAAATGAAACAGATCACACTACATACTAGATACATCATGTCCGGTATACTGTCTAAAATAGCCTTTTCTTCACCTTTTCACAACTTCCAGTCATTGACTCTTAAGAGAGTTTGCTAGTCTACATTCTCTTTAAGGAGAGATCCTTAACAGCCAATAGCTCCAGGCAATCTGCGTGACTCTGGAAAAACTCTTTGTAGTGCAGCTTCGCTCTGAAAACACTCCGCTCCTCAACGTAAGAAAGGTTTGACTCCCTACAGAGAAGGCTTTCCGGGGTACTTCACCAGAGCATGGTTTTAAAAACACATTCTCTTAGTTGAAACATGTTTGGCAAAACACCCATTGGGTTGTGAAATTTGTCTTGAGGATCGCTCTGTTGGAAAATATTAATCTACAACAGAATCGCTGTCTGTGTCAGAGGTCTGATAAGAGAAATGGGTTCTCTGAGATTCTGCCATTTCCCATTTCCTTACGATCGACAAACTGTTCAGCCGGACTGAGCGTCGCGATTCCTTCTGTTCGAATGTGAGGATGGCGGGGGCACTCAGGTGGACACACATACCTACATACATAGACACGCATGCTACACAGGCACAGGAACACGCAGAGGCACATACACTGGCAAACCTACGAGCACACATTCCATTACTTCAAATGCCACACTTTGCATAAAGTTCAGATTGGTCGCCGTATCACCATGGAAGCTATCTGAGCTTTGCAACCATTCATTGTTAGAGAATCTTTCTCAAATGTCTCCTAGCACGTACTGCTGCGCTCTCCCCTATCCATCTACTGTCACAAAGATACGGCCCTGTTGAGGACGGGAGAACTCAGTAAACCGGAGTTGTTCATCTGTCACAGCTGCCAGATGGGACTCTGTTCAAAATCTTTAAAAAGAGTCAACAACGTCTGTGAAAGCTGAAAAACAGGCATTATGTTACTTTGAAATGCACATTCAAACAGGTTTCTTCTCACCTCCCTTTATTACACTGACTAACTTTGTTTTTACTTGACGTTACCCAACAGTAAAAATAAATATGTAACACAACTCCCCCACTATTGATTCCGCAGTACAGATACACAATCTTCAGTGAAGAGTTTTGTAACCCCAAATATTACTGGTTTAATAGTTGCAAATCATGGTAGCCAAATAAACAGCTCCTGTCATCAATGCTATTTGGTTCTCATTGTTGACCAAAAGGGCCCTATTTGTTTTCTAATGCCCCATTTGTTTACACTCCTAGAGCCCCCCTCATGAATTGCACCAACACATTGGTCGATAACAAGCTGCCCATAAGAATTTCTCATATGGCCTATTCAACCTTTAATAGTTTCATTTAGATTAAGAAAGCTTGTTACCAGATTTGAATTGGCTATATATTTTTTTAACAATGTAAACACAGGTGAATATCTAAATTTTTTGTCACCTTTCAAATTGACCTGTAATACATTTATTACAAAACAGCTATGCTGTGTGAATAGAATGCAATGCAAATTTAGATTGTTGGTATTTTTTGACCAAGGACTATATAAGGCTGCAGTCCAAGTGCAAATCAGATTGGTCCTAAACCCTCAAATGACGTTTTACATTGTCACACCCAAATGTACTTCGAAAGGTCCTTGCCCAAGGAAAGGAGAGTGATGATCATAGAGCAAGTCATGGAAGTTGTGCTTACTAACAACTAACCTTAAGCTATTGATGTAACAAGAAAACGAACACAGCATTTGTTAGTCAGCTAACATAGTTGGCTGGTTTACCATAGCAGGTAAGATAGCTGGTGCTTAATTTGTAAATCAGGATGTCCCGGAACACATTGGGGTATGCCACAGACATGGATCTGGTTGGCAAACCGACGCCAATAGGCTACAGCACATTGGTAGCGCAAATAGTGGAAAACAAAAAGTAAAAATGTTCACAAGCTTGTCGGTCAGTGCTGAGGCTACAAGAAGCTGTAGGAATAGTCAACTTTATGAACTCTGTGTTTAGTAGAATGTTTACAGTGCAAAACGAACACAGTGATGGAAAGACCAGCGATGTGCAGCAGACCAGATCGGTGAAAAGTAGGCGCAAGAACAAACAGAAAAATCTGAGAGGTGCCAGATCTTATTCTGGCAGGATACGGCTCAAATTAACCACTGAAGCTATATTTTGGTTATTTATAACTTTGTCCCCGTCTTATGGTGCACAGTGCATATGAACCTGGAACACTAACCATTCAAAGTTAGATTTTACTTTTTAGGTTGGGACCCTATCATTCTATGGGAGTGTCAAGTATCTGTCATCCTTTGAACTAAACTAAATACTGCAAGGATTTTATTCATATTCATACGTTCGATTATGTAATTTATTTTGTTAACCTTTATTTAAACAGATAAATAATGCAAAGCACAGTTGTGCCAGCTACCGTTTACTAAGGACTTCCAACATTTGGTCATTTACGATTACATTTATTTACTAACAACATATAGTCAGATTATATAGTTTTATGTATTTATCTCTAAGGTTGCGCTCCCTTGCACTCATTTTCCTAGCTGTCCACCGGTGACCTTCTAAGTGGTATACCTTTCTAACCACTCAAATATTTCTCAGTACTATGCTATTGCGCTGATCTATTTGGTATACTATGCTGTTATGCTATTAAATTCAGTTCTGCATCATCAAGATGTTGTAGGTTAAATGATTATACAATGTATAATGAATTAATTAATGCTTACTGCATTGTCCATGTTGTCCCCCACAGACAAAAGCTTTTGCTAACAGGGATTAGCTTCTCCACAATTTTTCTCCTCCAAGCCAGGACCAATATAGAATGCAAACGCAAGTTAAGTAAATAAATAACTGCTGTTCAAGCACACTCCCAGGCTCAAAACAATCCTTTCTACCTATGGCCTTAAATGGTCTGTATGGGTACCTACATACCTATAAGCAGCACTGGAAGAAATAAAGAGACCACTCAAAATGTTTCTTAAATCAGCACCTCTACATGTATGGCAGACATTCCATTCGAGTGTCTATTAAATTACAATACAGGCATACCTTTTTTACGTAATGAGGTACTGATTAGGTGAATACCTGAAACAAATCAAATTTAATGAAGAAAAGTATTAGAACCACTGCTGTGGTCATCACTATCCTCTTGCAATAGGACCAGCTGGATGGCAAAAACAGTGCAAGTAGTACCTCAAAGGTCATTTGAATAAAATAATATCTATTAAGCATGACAAAATAGTTGAAAAGAGAAGCTTTGAGTGAAGAAAAGAAGGGTTCAATTCTGGCTTTAATGGCACAGGGATGTGTGAGGTTGCTTCCATCCTGAAAATTTCAAAGATGCGGGATAATAAGAACAAGGTCAAGCAACAGACATTGGGGACAATAACGCTACAGACTGGCAGAGGGTGAAAACAACCGTCCACTGACCGAGGTGACCATCAACTCATTTGAATGTCACTCAAATGCGTAGGATGACATCAAGTGACCTATAAAAACAATGGCAAACAGCAGCTGGGATGAATTGCATGGCGATATGTTCAGCGTTGCCCAACACCTGGTCATCTAATGGTTAGACAGAGACCCGGAGAGGCCTACAAGCCACAGTGTCTCACACCCACCGTACAATTTGGTTGAGGATCGGTGATGATCTGGGGATGCTTCAGCAAGGTTGGAATCGGGCCGATTTGTCTTTGTGAAGGACACATGAATCAAGGTTACCCTAGAAGAACACCCGCTTCCTTCTGTTCCGACAATGTTCCCCAACACTGAGAATTGTTTTTTCCGGCATGACAATGCTCCATGCCACACAGCTAGGTCAATCAAGATGTGGATGGAGGACCACCAGATAAAGACCCTGTCATGGGCAGACCAATTTTCAGACCTGAACTCCATTGACAACCTCTGGAATTTGATCAAGAAGAAGATGGATGGTCACAAGCCATCAAACCAATCCGAGCTACTTGAATTTTTGTGCCAGGAGTGGCATAAAGTCACCCAACAGCAATGTGACAGACTGGTGGAGAGCCTGACAAGACGCATGAAAGCTGTAATAAGAAATAAGGGTTATTCCACCAAATATTGATTTCTGAATTCATCCTAAGTTAAAACATTAGCATTTTGTTGTTGAAAAATGGATATGAATTTGTTTTCTTTGCGTTATTTGAAGTCTGAAAAGTAATTTAGGAACAGTTATATTCCACCAAGAAATACTATAAACAACATACTTTTTTTGTGGGAATTTGGGAGTAATGTTGTCAGTAGTTTATAGAATAAAATCTGAATGTTAATTTTACTGAAACACACACAGGCGATATAAAAAGTCTACAATTTATTTGTGATGTAAATAATGAGACAAAGATAAATCATGTCAGAACATTTTCCACTTTTAATGTGACCTATAATTCAATTGAAAAACAAACAAATCTTCGAGGGGGAAACATTTACTTAATGGTTATTAAAGAAATGGTTATAAAAGAAAGTTAGGTCTTAAGAGGAGCAATGTAAATCCTGACATCCTTGCCAAATTTCCAATCTGGCCCATATTTCATTAGCCACCTCATTTCCAACAGCTTTCAATTGGCTCATTCATCCCCTCTCCCTATAATAAATTAATAATTATTGTGAAGTACTATAGCTACTATACAGTATGTATACAATGAATTAAGTATGTTAGCCGATCTGGAGCAATAAACACCAGGAAAACAAACACCTGGCAAAATGGGTCATAAAAGAGGTAAACATCATTTTGTCGTTCCGTTGAACATAACAGTAAATATTCCTGTATCCATCATTTTATTTCAGCTAATCTAGTCAAGGTGTTCAGTGTGTATCACTCATCATGATGGTGCACAATAAAACATCACTGCCACACATCACTCCACTGTCATTTCCAACCAAAGCCTCCCTAGCTGAAAAAAGAACAGAAGCATTTCTTTTTCTTACTTTACAACCTTCATTTCAGTGTCACATTGGCCCAGATGTCTTTAGAGTAAAGCACACATTAATTAGGACTGGTAATTAAGCTAGCAGCGTGAGACACATTCAGGTTTTCTGGCTCTGATGTTGCTGTAATAAGGTAGATTTGGAACATGTCATTTCCTGTCTCAGGTTGAGTCCCAAATTGCACCCTGTCCGAGGCTCTCGTCTTGGGCCCTCTCACGTCTATAACAACCTCATTCTGACAAACATCAGTGTTTTTCAGTAAACCTGAAATGTCCTCCTTTGTTGGTGAAAAGGATAATGGATGGATGATCAATAAAACAGCAGCTTGCTTATCATGAACAGAAAAGGTGCCCTTTTACCAGTGTCATTCTAGCAGTTTTATGAGAAGCAAATGAGCAATGACATTTTAACTATTCAACCAAACAGATGATATACACTATGTCTGTCTCAAGCGATGAAGTAACTCCAAATTGACCAACAGGGCCTTGGAATCAGTTCTATCCTGGTAATCACTCTGAACAGTAGCAAATGAACGATTGAACAGACAACCATTTATCAACCAACCTAACATATTGAATATGTCTCAGGTGATGTAATGCCTTTAAATGGACTAGACACACTAGAAATCTCTACCAAAGAGGTAATGTCACCCTCTTTCTTTGAAATTTATTTTCTAATATTTAATCAATTCCATAACGTGTCTACTGCCAGTATCTTGTCCTGAAGGGTCAAGAACAGTTGTTAATTAAACTCACCTCTTGTCCCAATTCGGTCTGAATCAAAACCATGCGCTGGATGACATCTTCTTAAATTAATGAATGCTTGCCCAGTTTCTGGCCAGCATCTCCCTAAAAGGACACAGTTGACAGGACACAGTTGACAGCATCTCCCTAAAAGGACACTGACAGTTGGTAAAACCTATGCTAATGAGCTGTTCCTTATCCTTACAATGGATTTTTCACACATGCATGAATGAGACATGTCAGGGTTCATAAAAGCGTTAAGTAACAATTATATAAACTGACAGAGGTGGACTGGTTGTCCTACAACAAGCTTCAAGGGTCTCCTAGCACCACAGGTAATACGTCAGGACGCTAACTTGCTCGTCTGTTGTCCGAAAATAACCAAATTCTCTGCGACAGTAGTCCTACACTTTCCCGCTCAACCACCCTCCCCCTGACTTTTATCGCCTTTCCCAGATTGAGCTGACATCAACAATATGAGCTGTTCAACACCGATGGCAATCTATAATGACACCTTTTAGGCTGCTGTGAATCAATTTACCCCCGTCTGGCAGCCAAGCGGGGGAGCACCAGGGTCGCGAAGGGAGTGGCTTGAGCATCTAGTGGCAGCACGAAGCACATTGCAACGTCTTCATTCTTTCCGTCTGGCTGTGGTATCTGTTGGCATGTTCGCCAATAAGAACGAGCCCCCGACTGAGCATAATCATAGACGTATCATGTTAGCGAAGGCGGTGTTGTCACATCCTTTACAACAAGCATCCCCGCCGCTGACGTGTTCACAGTGAGCAACGCTGTTGCTGCTTATTAGAAGAATACGATTGGACCCGTGCTTGTTGCACAGCGTGCAGCTCAGGTTCCGTCTGTCTGTCCGAGTTGTTACAGGTGACTATCGAGGAGACGTGACTTCTGTGGTTTCCCTATAAAGAGTACACTTGAAGGATGCATTGTGTTACTGCTGTAGCCCAATTATCCGTTAGTGGCCAGATGGTACACAATTCACACACGCACACACACAAAAACAGACACACACACACACACACACAGCCTCTTGGGTATTGGAGTAGTACAGATTCCTGCAGTAGTATTGGGGCGAGACTAACTATCTTATTTCAGACAAGGTCGCAGAACAGAGACAGTGCCCAGATAGGCATGTAGTGCTCTCTCTCAGTAACTATGTATTCCTCAGTGGAGATTGCATAAATAGTAAGGGTATTGCATTAATCATAAACCACCATTGACTCATGTTGATAATGCATGAAGCAGTATTGCAGAACACACATAGGGGGCACTATTGCACTTTATTTTCACTAGTTTTGGGACCCAGATGTACGTATAATTGACTTCTTTGGGCCAGAAATGAATTAAATAATTGTTTTTGTAAGAGCTGCAAATTATGCATTTAAATAAAGCACTTGTATGTTATGTGCAAAAGCTTGTTATGCAATGTTATGTACTGTTATGTGCAAAAGCTTGTATTTAGAAGCTTGAAGACCTCAATTTCTACAGTATGGGAAAAAAACATTGACGGCAGGTTAGAGTTTAAACAATAACCTCCTTTACTTGTCGCTTTTCTCTCTCTCTATTCCTCTGTGCTCATGGGCTGTGTTCAGTGGTCGCAGATCTCAATGACAACATGAAATTACATTTAACAATCAGTAATTTGTAGATGAAGAATTGTTCCCTGTGTTCAAAATATTGCTGATATTTTCCAGGCAATGATTTAAAACTAAGACTTAAAACCCAGAAAAACAAGGAGGTGATTCTTTCTCTAGAGTTGCAGTGCATGTACAGCACATTGTCACCGCAAACATTTTTGCAACCGTTGATAAAGTTGAGCAAATATTTGTAAATAAAAGAATGTTTTACAGTGTTTTGTGTGCAAATAACATTTTATATTTTTTTATAGACAGACATGTTTTTAGGGAAAGCCAATTTGTTCAATTATAAATAAATTTTTTGGTAAAATGATTGATAAAATAAGACAAAATGTAAGATGCATTGCCATATTCCTAGCATGCTATGACTAGAGGTAGCCTGGCACTCTATGCATTTGCAATTTGTTTTGGATGGACAATGCTGAACGAATCATGAATAATAATGAATCAGAAAGTCACAGAGGGTCAAATACCAAACTCCAAAGAGATGCTAACATCTCACTATTAACAACAGGGAGAGTTAGCATATCTTGCATGCAGTATCCTTGACCCTTTGTAATTTTCCCACTTATAATTTTTCTTGATCCATTTAAGATTATTTGTTATTAAGGTAGCATTGAAGTGTACAGAAAGTCTTTTCCTATCCACATTTTATACAAAAACAACATTTTAGCAGTATCATGTTTTTTCTGTGTATGCAGCTTGAGACCTAGTAGCTCAATGTAAACATACTGATCTACTGCACTTTGTTAGAAATCAGCCATGTCGTATAGTGGTAGTAATAATAACTCGCGTACTCGGTTGTCAAGGGAGAGAGTAATTCAATTGTTTATTGCAGCATATTGATAGTCTATTAGCACATGATGTTACAGGCTCAAACGCTTCCATCTCTCTCAATTGTCCTGTGGGGTAAAAGCTGTATAAATACCTGGAGGGGTGTGTTT